>CBVK0101108827.1:0-14387 GCA_900067695.1 Picea abies | reverse complement strand
TACAAACTCCTTGTCTGGTCAGATTGCTTTATGTCTCAAACTAGAGACTATCTAATATGTTGTCTTTCACAACGGTCACTATAGATCCCTCCCAGAGCTATCACTGGTGACCTACCTCCGTGGTAACCTGCCTAGAAAAAGAAACAAGAACACCAACATCTCCATGACAACCTCCATGCAATTTAACAAGATAACTTGCTCGGAACAAAGTCAACAACCAAGAATATCTCCTAGAAGAGATCAATTTTGCTTGCAAACAAGTTCATCTCATAATGATCATAACTTCAATAGATCAAAATGCAACATAAGATTGTAATAATGCCATAAAAACTAGAGGCATATCAAAACAATCAAACCTAAAGTCTTCACTTCCAGGGAGGGTGCACCGTTTCTCTGAATGTACTGGATCTAAGATCCTTTGGATCTACATATTGTTTCTTGAACAAAAGATTACTCCCCCCTGCAAACACCCTTATGAAAATGATACAATTTTAAACATATACAAGTGCATACCTCTGAAATTGTAGCACCATCCAACTTGTATTCTAATCTCAAGCCTTGCACAACTGGCAACTGACACAAAGCAACTGGCACTAGCACTGCAACTGGCATTGCAACTGGAAATTTCAACTTTCACCATGTTATAATTTGAGACCACCAGGAGGTGCGCTAGGGTAGGGCGAGTTGATCTAGGGAAAAAATAATATTAGTGTCCTCTAATAGGTTTCTTAATGAGATTTACAAGGTTTAGGTCTTTAGCAACGACAAACTGCAGCAATGTAGTAAATCACACGATCTTCCTTCCAATCATTAGACTGTTCCGAAGGTAACCAACTCTGATACCATGTTGAATTTTATAAAATTAGTTAGCATTAGATTTACCATAGAAATTTAATATTCTTTTCACATTCAATAAGCATATACTGGAACATAAAGAAGAAGGTAAAAAAACACAAGAAGACACAAAGATTTATTCTTGGAAACCCTTCTTCACAAGGGAGAAAAACCCAACAAAATTTTCTTAGAGAGAATATCCTTTCCTATATAATATAACCAAGAACTAGCTCTATCCACTAGAGTAAACCAACAAAGAAGAATACTTATCTCCTCATGAGATAACCCAACAATGCATCTACATCAAACCCTAGCCAGAGTGCTACAGTAACTGGCCTCCACGAGCGTACCACCAAGACAAAAGATAAAATTTGTTTTGCAGACAATTCCTCTTTACATATTCACTACATTCCCATCTCCCTTTAAGGTAGTTGAAATAATTGAGTAGTTGTAGAGGGATTTTTTATGTGGAGGAGCAATTGTTGAAAAACAAATGGCCCCTAATTGGATTGAAATATCTATTACCCCGAAATCAAGAGGAGTCCTTGGAATAAGGAACATGAAACTAGCAAACTAGGCAATTAGGGGGGAGGTTATGTGCAGGTGGATAAATAAGGAAGAATCCTTATGGGATTAGGCTTGGAGGGCCAAGAATGTGCTAGGAGTTCCCATTGAGGATCTTATTCGATGGGAAATGCAAACCAAAGGCTCCATGATCTAGAATAATGCAAAAGGTTATGTTAAGTTTATTCAGGATTTGGTGTTTTGGGAGGACTTTTGGCAACGATTTTCTCCCCTGGACTAGAATGAAGAATTGGCAGTGTTGACCGCTCGTTTAGCACGGAGGTCAACTCATTCCATGAAAATTATCATGTCAGAGAGAGCTGGATTCTACTGGGTGTTTTTAAACACCAGCACTTATTTTCATGCAAACGGGATCTCCGCACCCCTGCGAGAAAAAAAAAAAAAAGGTGCAACTAGTAACACCACTTTTTTATTCCAGAGACCATTTTGGTGATTTTAATGCAAAAATATGGGTTTTGTGGCTAGAGTTCTCATTTTGAGGTCACAGTTCTTGTTAAGGGGTTAACTATGTTGAATGATGTAGAAAATACTATTCTTAAAGTATATGTTGCATTAGAGGATCGACAAGTAGACCACCAAGCATCAATGGTGGAAGTTTATGGTAACATTGCTAAGAAATTTATTTCTATTTTAATTGACCTTGGATCTAGTCATAGCTACGTTGCACCTAAGATTGTTGAGACATGTATTCTTCATAAAAGAAAGCACAATAAATCTTGGTTAGTTCAATTGGCTATAGGATTTAAGAGAATGGTAAGTGAATTGATAGAATATTGCCTAGTGGAAATGAATGGACCACTCACAAGGGTGAATTTGAATATTTTACCTTTGGATTCATATGATGCCTTAATTGTCATAGACCAGATAACAACACATAAAGCAAAGTTGAATTATTACAATAATCCCTTTGAATGCATAGATGATGAAGGGAATCTAAGTTTAGTGAAAGGCACTCTTTGAATGCATAGATGATGAAGGGAATCTAAGTTTAGTGAAAGGCACTCTGAGAACCATCTCTATCAGACTGATTTCAACATTACAACTAAAAAGGAGTTTTAGAAAAGGTTGTCAGTTCTATGCAGTTCATGTTTTTGAGTCAACAAAAAACAAAGAGTCAAATTTTGAAGACTATCCAATAATACTAGAATTTAAGGATGCCTTTCCAAAGGAGATACAAGGTTTACCTCCTAAAAGAGATATTGATTTATCAATTGATCTTATGATTGGTTCTACACCTGTATCAGGAGCTCCATACATAATCAACACACTGAGTTGATGGAACTGAAAATGCAATTGCAATATTTGTTAGACAAAGCATATATTAGATCAAGCGTGTCTTCTTGGAGAGCACTTGTACTATTTGTGAAGAAAAAGGATGGTACTCTTAGACTATGCATTGATGACAGACAATTGAAGAAAGTGATAGTGAAAAACAAGTGCCCTTTACCCCGATTTGATGATCTGTTCGATTATGTACAAGGAACAAATGTATTTTTGAAGATTTATTTGAGATCATGATATCATCAAGTCATGATTAAAGATGATGATATTCATAAGACAACCTTCATAACAATGTACGATCATTATGAGTTCATGGTGGTACCATTTGGACTTACTAGTGCACTGACCACATTCACGTGTCTCATGGATAGTATTTTTAGTAAATATCTAGACAAATTTGTGTTGGTCTTTATCAATGACATTCTTTTCTACTCTAAATTAGAAGAATCACATGAGGAGCATATCATATTGGTTTTTCAAACATTAAGAAAACATCATTTGTATGATACATTTAGTAAATGTGATTTCTATCAAAGGTAAATACAATACTTGGGGCACATCATATCAAATAAGGGAATTAGGGTTTTAAGAATTATGTTGTGGGAGTAGTTATTAAGATCATCCGGAAAACCCACAATGGTCATTGTGAATAGTCAACATTTGAGATCTCCAATTAGATCCATCATTAGGACAAAACTGTCGAGTAGGAGAAGATGGCTACCTGGAAATAAATATAACAAAGTGCAGAGACAAGAACCCTAGGAAGCTAATAATGTCGTCTTTAAAAGATAACCTACAATAACCCTAGAAAAATAAAAGTCTATGAGAAGAAAAAGATAGAAATAAGATATTAGTTGAATATCCAATGATCAAGTTACGGTTTGCATAATAGTAATAATAGAAGTGTTAGGTTATAAAATAAGAAATACTAATTAATGATAGAATAATACTATAGTAAAATAGTATTATAATAGAGTCTTATTAAAAGTATTATTATTAACAAAAGTGTTATAGTATTATAATAATGTTATTAATAACCTTAATAGAATAATACTATAAATTAATAGTATTGTTAAGGTAATTATAATACTAGTGTTAGGTTCCTAATAATTACTAATTAATAATATAGTAGTACTTTTTTTTTTCAAGGGAATAACTCTTGGGGAAATTCACTGGGTACTTCCCCTCATTTTGAGGTTGGTACTCAGGGTAAACCATATTGTAGAAAGCCAAGGCTTTTTCGATAGCATGCTCATTTAAGAGCCAAACATGTCACTTGCAAGAATTGAACCTGGGTGGAGGGGAAAACACCCCTTAGCACAAACCACTTGGGCTAAACCCAATTGACAAATAATAGAGTAGTACTATAATTGTATAGTACTATATAGTAGAGTAGTAAATTATAATATAATCTTATTAAAAGTCTTTTTTTTTCCTCGGAAAAATGTGTAATTTTATTCATCCAAAGAGAACCAAATTACATTTTACAGGTGCATGAAGCACCCCCCAATCATGAGTAAAGAGAGCAGAAAACAAGAAGCCCGAGAGGACCCAGATCTAGCTACTAAGCCTCTAGGAATAGTTAGAACATAATGGAGTGGGAAAATCCTACATCTAAAGGAAAATCCAGAACTACATGCCCAAGTAAGGACCTCAAACAAAAGATCCACAGATCAACATTGCACACCCAAAAGAAAGGACCTCAAAGCTCTAACCCAAACACCGAAGAGAAAGTATATAACCCAAAAACCACTACACAAAAGCTCCATATCCTAAGTCCAGAGACCCAAAACCTAGCCACATAAAGCATCGAGAGAGGGAGCCACCTAAAAGATGAAGCTCAATACAAATCAATTTGAGAGGCATAATACTACCCTTCGTGACATAAACTAGAGCAACACAGATGCTAGAACTGTCCTTGCACCACATCCGAGCCAAGGGCCCCACAAACAAACAAAGCACCAGATCCAGACCTGATCTGTCGTAGGTAAGAGGTGGAGCACCAACAAAAACCAAAACCAAAACCAGTATAGCCCACGGGGGTAGAGCCATCAACAAGATCAACCAAACTCGAGAATAGACAAGGGAGAGATGCGTCGATAGGAAGAGAGGCACTCACAAGAGCCAAGGGCCTGCGGGAAGGGATGTGGCTAGGGAAACCATAGCCGGTCCATCAAAATCTTATTAAAAGTATTATTAATAAAGTGTTATTAATAGTCTTAACATAATAGTACTATAAATTATAAATTAATAGTATTTTTAGGATACATATAATAATAGTACTAATAGTAACGTGGTTTGTAATAATTACTCATTAATAATAAAGTACTACTATAATGGTATAATAGTAATAATAATAACAAAATAATTTTTTTTTAATAATATTATTAGTAGTATCAATAAAATAGTACTATAAATTAGTAATGGAGTTCATGTATTAAAATGGTATTAATACTATTGTTAAAAGTAATATTAATAGAATAGTATAAAGGTTTAAATTATTCATTTTATTGTTATGATAAGTTTTATTAGTATTAAAGGTTATTTAAAAGGGTGTTAGCTTAAAACTACAAGAAATCAAAAGAAAGTAAAAAAAAGGCAACTAAAGGAAAAGACCAAAAGAAAGAAGAAATCTGAAAAGAATGAAAAAGTACAGAAAGGAGAAAAAAGAGAGAGGGATTACCAAAATTACTCGTTTCTTTCATTATGGATCAACGAAAGCCAACTCTTAATAATCTGCAACCCTCCATATATATTAAGGTTGTTGGGGTGTTTCATGATTTCTATGGCTTCCCTGATTCTGTGTTTGAAATAGTGATCTTCTTTAGTGAGGATTTTGGTGTTTTCGAGGCACATGCGATGTTTGGTGTCATTGAAATGCTCTATTAATGTTGATGTTCATATACACTCATTCCTTATATCTTCTCTATGCTCTTTAATCCTAACTTGAAAGGACCGTCTCGTTTCTTCGATGTAGCATTTTCTGCATGAGAATTCCACCTTATAGAAACCTTTATACTAATGATGGTCGATTTTTTTGTTTCGGTGATCTCATCTTTTTCCTTATGGTTTATATTGGCTTGAAAGATGTTGTAATATATTTCTTCCTTAAGAATTTGGAAATCCTATTAGTGAATCCTTTGGTGTAGGGGAGGTGAGCTATCTTGCTAGGGTGATTATCTCTAGAACATGTCTCTCCTCCCGACTTTTCCATGGCTCTTCTTATTGCCATTATGATGTCCTTATTCTTGTATCCTATGCTATTGAAAACCTTGGCAAGGTAATATTTCTCTTTTTCTATATGTTCTTCATCAGAGATTCTGATAGCTCGCATGGCTAGGGTATTCACAAATCCCATTTTGTGAGTGGGATGGTCATGAGATCTTGCATGCATGTAGCTCTTAGCATGTGTTTTCTTCCTATAAACTTGATGGCCAAGATGCCCATCTTGTTTCTTATGAATCAATACATCCAAAAAAGGAATGCTGTTGTCCTCCTATAGTTCCATTGTGAACATGATGTCATGTGATATGTAATTTAGGTTTTCAAATAATTTGTTAAGTTCTTCTTTCCCGTATGGCCATATCACATTGGTCTCATCAACATAGTGCTTCCATATTTTTGGCTTCAAGGGGTAGGTGTCCAATGCCTTCTTTTTAAAAATTTCCATGAACCAATTGGCGACAATGGGGGACAAAGGGGACCCCATTTCAACATCACTATTTTCTTCATAGAATACTCCTTGGAAGCTAAAGAAGGTTGATTGAAGGCAATCGTTTTCTAGTTTGGAGGTTTGAGAGTTGATGCTCTCCTTGACAATCTGGATAGCTTCATCAAGGGATATTTTTGTGAACAAAGAGAGCACTCAAAAGCTGATGATGATATCGCCAGGTTCCACTCTTTCATTATTTATGATTCTTATGAAGTCAAAGGAATCCTTGATGAATGAGTTTGTGTTACCAACTAACTGGCCTATAATCTTCACCACATATTTTTCTAGTTGATAAGTGGGAGATCAGTTTGTGTTGACAATTGGTTTGAGAGGGATTCCTTCTTTGTGGATCTTTGAAAGGCCATAAATCCTTGGAGTTATCTCACAGTTGGGGAGTAACCGCTTCTTAGTTAATTCGTCTAGATTAGAATCTTTTATAACCTTTTTGACCTCGATAATTTTGGCTTTTGGGTTACTTGCTTGTTTCATGTAGCTACCACTTAGGGTGAGGTGCTATTTTTTGTTGGTTGTGGAGCTTGATTATCTTCTTGATTTAGAGGTCTTGTTTCAGCCATGTTTGGACCCCATTACCTGACAAGGGGGTGTGTGGGGGATTTCCCCTCCACATCTCTTAGCAGGGAGGTCCAGGAGGGGGTGGCGATAAATTTTGGAGCCCCCCTCTGGTAGGAGTTTGGGGGCAATGCCCACGAAGACAAATTTTTGGGAAAATTGCCTTGTAAAATATTGTAATTTCGTAGTCAATATGGACCATTCATTACAAGGTCGAAGATTTTATGGTAGAAGTTATGTTATGGTTTTTTTCCCTAAGGGAAACCCTCTTTTATGAGAGAATTGTATTGCAGATGTGTATGTGTGTGAATATTGTATTCTGAGAGAGGATATTGTGAGAGAAAGAAAAGGAACTTACAACGAGTGTGATGTATGTTGTATCCCTTCATTTGCTGGATAATAACAATGGAAGGACCTGGCAATTTCTCTGGTGGATGTAGCCCACACTGGGTGAATAACGTATATCTATGTCTCTATTGTATTGTGTATATTCTATGTTTTATTTTCACATCTGTTTTTATTTTATTGTTCTGCGATCCTGTTTTTCTAACAATTAGCATCAAAGAGAAAGGTAACTCACAAGAAAAGAGGGTTCCTGGTTCGAGTGGGAGAAATGGCGGAAGATGGAAAGTTCAGGGTTGAGAAATTTAACGACCAACACTACCAGTTATGGAAGATGAAAATGGAATATTATTTATATCAGAAGGATCTTTACCGATCGTTGGGTGGAAAATCAAAATAACCAACGAGTATGAAGGATGAATAATGAGAGGTTCTTGACAAAAAGACATTAAGAACGATGCAGTTGTGCCTGGAAACGTCGATGGATTTCAATATTTTGAAAGAAAATACCCCAAAGGATCTGATGGAGGCTTTGGCTAAATTATATGAAAAACCCTTGGCCTCTAATAAGGCATTTCTAATGAAGCGATTATTTAATATGAATATGTCAGAAGGCGGGTCTGTTGCTGACCATTTAAATGAATTTAATATAGTTACTAATCAGCTAAATTCTGTAAAAGTGGACTTTGATGATGAGGTTAGGGATCTCCTAATCTTGTGCTCATTTCCAGAAAGCTGGAACGACTTGGTTATGGCTGAAAGCAACTCTGTCTCTGGTTCAAACACTCTAAAATTTGATGATGTTGTTAGTGTTATCCTTAGTGAGGAAATGTGATGGAAAAACACACATGAGACATCAGGTAATGTGCTGACCATGGAGAATAGGGGAAGACAAAAGGATAGAGGAAATATCTCAAGGAACCATGAGAATTATACGAAGGGCAGATCCAAATCCAAACTGGGAGCCCAAATCCAAATTGGGAAAGATAGAGTGCTATAATTTTGGGAAGAAAGGACATATAAAGAAACACTATAGAGCTCCAAAGAAACAAAGAGATGGACAACAGGAGAAAAATCAGGAAGCAAATTGATGTGGATTTCTGTGAGCATTGTGTTTATGGAAAATAGAAGAGAGTCAGATTTATCAGAGTCAGAAAGGAAAAGAAGACTGAAAATTTAGAGTTTGTGCATATAGATGTATGGGGACCATTTTTACACATTATTTTGGTCACCTTAGTGATCAACTTATGAGACGTGCATAACTCACTTCCATGTTCCCTGAAAACATTAAAAGAGACTTTCTCCATGAGAAAAGTGGTTGGATGACCTACCTATGGGTGTAGACATGGCTTCCAGGAATTCATGTATGTAGGATGATGATCTTCCTATGATGAGTGAGCCACATTTGTTTCTTTTCAATCACCCATTCTATCCATAACACATGAGGATATCAGTGGCATTCCTGATATGGTGGAGGAGCCTTGTGTGAGAATTTTACACTAGGGACATATGGATCTGTAGACCCAGGAGGAGAGACATGACTGGGAGACAGTTGAGCTTACACATACCTACCAGTATGGGGAGAGGGAGTCACCTCTTTTGGAGATTCCATTTTTATATTAGGTTGTGGAGACTGACAACTTGATAGGATACTCACTTCCAAGACCAATCCACAGTGATGAGGGTGCACTCTGCATGGGTCAGGATGACCATATCTCATGTCTAGACACATCCATATGGGATTTGAGTGAAAATGACATTAGCAGAGTGAGAACACAGGAGGATACAACTGCCCATACAAGATACAATGTGATTCAGATGGGGGTAGATGTTGGTGATGGTGTGTAGTGTCATATAGGAGGACTTAGTAGCATAGTGGACAGTGGGCAGTTCAATGCCTTATCTTTTGAGGAGTGTGTTTTTCAGGATTCAATTGTTGACACTAGCAGTGAGGGGCATGAGTTATAACCTTAGTGGGACTGTGATCAGGAGTCATGACACTGGATGAGACAATTGAGAGTCAGTGAGGACATGATCATGGAAGCCACTAGATGCATGTATGATACACATGCATTGGTGGAAGATTATTGATGGAGGGAATCGATGGCACCTGATAGTTCAGATAGGGGATTTTCCATGGATGACTTTCATAATCTCAGGGAAAGAGTAACTATGATGAGGGCCAACTACCAGCAGTTGTTGATGGACAAAGATCACTTATTGGAGTTTGGCAAGATGTATCACAGGGCCCTAAGGGAGTAGGATTTGGAGGTGCACCGACTCACTCATGAGTTGGTGAGAACACAAGGATTCTTGGAAGGCACATAGACAACCCTTCAAGAATTAGAGTTTAGATTAGATGATATCCTTGAGGAGACTCGTCAAAGATACACTATATCTATCTCAGTAGAGAGTTAGATATATTCCTTAGCTACATTGCTGGAGGATGTCCATAGGTCACAGGGACCACCCTTCACGAGGGGTGTTGAGATAGTTGGGTAGACACATACACATGAGGATTCCATAGCTAGGGGAAGTTATGAGGACACTTCCATTTGTGTTCTAGGATTACCTGACCTTCATGTAGAGGATGACCCCGTAGTACACATAGGATCCATAATGTTGCAGGTGCATACAAGAGATCACATGAGTATGCAGGGGCATACAATGATGAGTAGTAGTTCAAAGAGACATACATAGATGTACAATGGGATTGATGGGGATGCATTGGATTGCAGGGAGGAGACACACTTAGTGGAGCATGGAGATTCCTCCCCCTTGTAACAACACATAGTTTTGGGAGATCAACTTTACAATAGAAACAACTATTTGAGTGATGATGGAGGGAGAGTGATTGACCAATAGTTTGTGGAGTTATATATTGTTGTATCCGATAGTTGGAGTTTAGACAATTATTCACCATGGGTGCTAGTGGAGCATCGTCAAGATCACCCGACACATTTACGGGCCATTTTCCTACACTGTCGCTATTATTTCATACGATTGAATCCACATAAATGTGTTTTTTTTGTGGAGTCCAGACGACTTCTTGGTTTTGTCGTTTCTACACATGGGATTAAGGTGGACCCTCTGAAGGTTGAAGCTATTCTCAATTTCCCTCCTCCTTCTACATTATGCCAGCTCCAAAGTTTGCAAGGGAAGGAAAACTTTTTACGTCGATTCATCCCCAATTATTTTGAATTAACGAAAGGTTTTACTTAACTTCGTAAGAAGGATCACGATTTTGTATGGGACAACACTACCAACAAAGCCTTTGAAGCTTTGAAACTTTCCTTAACCCATACACCACTCTTATTTCCACCCGATTATAGTCAAGATTATTTCTTATACTTAGCTACTTCAAACTCTACCATCGCTATGGTTATAGTACAAGAGAATGATTCACATGATTCACATGTTATCTACTATTTGAGTCAGAGTCTTACGACCATCGAAACCAAATATTTGCATTTGGATAAACTGGCCTTGGCAGCTGTTCAAGTTGTTCAACATTTTCCTCATTATATCTTATTACACAGAACCACCACCATTTCTGATTGCAACCCTATGCAACACTTCCTTACTCGACAATTGATGGGGGGAAAATACTCCAAATGGATAGTCATTCTCCAAGAGTTTGATTTGGAATTTGAGTGTGCCAAATCAAATAAATCTTTGGTTTTTGCCAAGTTGATATGTGACCTTCCCTCTACTGAGACTGAACTGTGGCAGGGGATTACTTTCCTGATGAGTCTCTCTTTCTGATTAGTTCTGATGACATGGTATGGAGAGATGATCATTTATCTCCAAACCTAAACTTTATGACCTGATCTTTCTAGTGTGGATTGTCATCGTATTCAGTATCGAGCCCATCAATACATTATCCTTGGTGATACCCTTTACTGTCGTGGTATTGATTCTATATTTTGACGATGTCTAACCTACGATGAAGCTAATAAATATTTGAATGACTATCATTCGGGAGCATGTGGTAGTCATATGTCTGGGTATGACACTACCCAAAATATCTTACGCGCTGGTTACTTCTAGCCTTCATTGTTTAAGGATTGCATTACTGTCGTCCAGAAATTCTATGCTTGTCAAATGTATAACAATAAGATCTGATCTCATCGTGCTCTTCTTTACCCTGTAGTTTCTGTTGGTCCATTCGCTAAATGGGGCATTGAATTCATGACATATAACCCTAACTCGGCTGGGGGGCATGGATACATTATCGTAGTCATGGATTATTTCACTAAATGGGCTGAGGCGATGCCTACATTTGATAACACTGGGAAAACTACAACGTTCTTCATAGTCAATCATATTGTTACTAGATTTGGTGTCCCTCAAGCCATCGTCACTAACCATGGTAGTCATTTTCACAATTTCCTGATGTCTGAACTTACCGAGAAGTTGGGTCTTTGACATGAAAATTCAACACCTTACTATCCACATGCCAATGGCCAGGTTGAAGAAATTAATAAAGTTCTTGCTACTATGCTTTGACGGATGATAGGAATTTACAATTCAAGTTGGCACATGATGCTCTTCTCGACATTATGGGCCTATTAGAAATCTATTAAATCTGCCACAGAGTTCACACCCTTCCAGTTAGTATATGGTATTGAAGCTATTTTTTTGATTGAATGTGAAATCCCATCTTTGAAAATAGCTGTCGAACTTCTCCCTAACACCTTAGCTGAAGGAACGTCTCTTGTATTTGATGCAATTAAAAGATACACGTTGTGATGCTGCCTTAGTCATTGAAACTCAGAAGAAGCATGTCAAAGATCAATATGACAAGCATGTCAAACCACATGTTTTTTCTGAGGGTGATTTGGTTCTTCTTTACGAACATGATCGTGACTTATTAGGGGCCGGTAAATTCGAGACCATGTGGCGTGACCCTTATATTGTGAAACGAGTGTTGGAGAAAGGGGCTTATGAGCTGGTAGATTACAATGGAATTCCTTTGAGTGAACCCAAAAATGGGCTTTACTTGAAGAAATACTATGCTTAAACTATTTTTGCATGTGTGTTGTGTGTTAGTGTATCATACTCTAGTTTGATTTTTTCATTTTTGTTTTACCTTTTAGCTTCTTACCTTGGATTGTGCTTGGTTTCTAGATGTCAGTGTCTTCGCTACCCTATATCGGCTTTGTTGATGGTGATAGTCGCAATATTCAAAACCTAACATCTGTTGCATGGGAAAACTATGCATTTACGGATGAGTTGATCAATCTACACTGTGTTAGCCTTGGTTGTGCAACTAATAATATCACAAAATGCAATGCATTTATCAAATTATTAACTAACGCCATTTCATTTGGAATCCGTCATCTTATGGAATACTTAAGAATTCGCCCCTTGGAAAGACATTTTGATTATTTCAAGTATCAACATATTTTTAGATGTCTAAACAAATTGACATATGCATTGGCTAATTATGTGTTAGACAAACATTTGAGACATTTATAAATCCAAACACACATTTAAAAAAAAGAAGAAGACAAGTAAGTCAGTAGGAACTTTATATTAATAACGATAAAAGTTACAAAAAGTATTTGTCCAGAGACCAAAATATCAAAATAATGAAGCTCATGGATTCATGTACAAAAGCATCAAGGATACTGCTCGTTGTAACAAACAATTTCCTGTGCTACTCTATGGATCAGTTGACCAATAGATGCAGATACACCAACTCTATGGCGTTGATAGTGCAAAGTGTTGGGGTCCTATAATCATAGGTTATTTGTTCCTACAACTATCTGTTTGGCAGTGGTCTCATGATAAAGACATCTGGTTTGGTGGCCTTGGTTGATTTCACTTCTCCCTCCATCCATTTCTCCCGATCCTTCATCCACCTTCGCGCCTTGATCTTTTATCCCATTGGCCACATCTCACCCACCACTTCTCCCTACATAAATAAACAAGCTTAGGCTAAAATAAAAACAATAAGTTAATTATGTTAGTAATTAAAATTTAATGTAGTTAAATTAATTAAAATAGATTAAACTTATTAATAATAAATTATTAATTAATGATTAATAATTAATATAATTGTTAATACTTAGGTTAGTGCTTTATTAATCACACATTAAATTACATGAAACATGAATTAAATCGAAAATAAACATAGAAAACAATAAAAGTAAAGAAAAATACAAATTATCCTAAGTCTAAAAAATAAAATATTAAAATAAAACTAAAGATTAAATAAACATCAAATACATAAAAGTGTAAATATATGAATTAAAAAAAAAACGAAAAAAAAACAAAATGAAACATAAATAAAACAAAACATTATAAATAAAAACAAAATATAACAAAACATAAAACAAATATTAAAAAAACCACATATTAAATAAAAAACAAAAAGAAATAAAATAAAAGTCAAATCATTTTCCCTCCTGTAACTTCACATTCACACATCCCTAAAAATTAGTCTACGCTCCCAATCTTATCGGACCCCCCATGCCATCCGAGCTTTAACAAGGGGGGTTCGAGTTAGTGGTATTGTGAGGGACGGGTGTCACCATATGGTGAACTCGGACCCCCCCCCTCCCAATACCACTTAAAGCCTAAGGGGGTCCAACCAAAACCACTCTGCCCTCCAAAACAACCCTTCCGAAAAGTGAAAAAATTACATTTTTGACAGTTCGACCAGTCTTTTTCCAGGGATGATTCCGGGAAAACTCAGATGGATTTTCAAAACACAAAAGAGGTTTTTGTTTAGCACAGGCTGAAGAAAAATAATTTCTTTCATATTTTTCACAAGTGCCACCATTTGGGATAATCGAAGCCATCTTTCAGCCCCTTTTTTCATGTTTCTGGTTTTTCCTGTTTCAGTCCTTTTGCGGGAGTTGTTTCAGCAAGATGGAGACGAAATTGGAGAAACCAAAGGAGGTTTTTTCTCCAGACAAAATAATTTACAATAACCTCCTACATTTTTTTCACAGGTGTCACTATTGAGGAGAAACAAATGTCTGAGTGGACCCCTTTTTTGCAACAGTTCCGCCCATCTTTCATGGCAGACAATTCCAGATTTTTGGGGATTTAT
>CBVK0101108823.1:0-16302 GCA_900067695.1 Picea abies | reverse complement strand
GGCGGGACCCTGGTCTTACATGGCGTCGGTCTATTGGTTCTCAAGTCCCAACCCTCACATGTTATTTGAAAACCCATCACTCATGGACGTCATCCTCCATTAAGTCCACTTGTCCCACTTTTTCCCGGGGTTGAGTCCCATCCCATAACTGCTGTCAGTCACTGTCAGGCCTTTACCCTTTCCATTCATGACCAGCCCCCTTCGACGAATTTTACCTCCAATCACCTACCTTCACGTCACTCATTCGTATGCTTTGGCCACTGTCATCTGCCATATCATCCCTAGTGGCCCGTTGTCCATTTATTATAGGATAACATACCTGTTATCCTGCTGACCTATATCCCGCGCCAAACCGACCCATTTTTAAATAAAACTATCGTTTCCCTTTTTATTCGTTATTCATCCATCACGCCAGAAACCTCTTATTCCTCCATTGCTCCAGCGTCGCCTTCACCTACATTCCAGTTGACCCCACTAACATCGTGTTTCTTGCAGGTACAGTTGCCGAAATGGTGTCAAAGCCAAGACAAGCGGAAGAAGAAGAGAATCCTTTTCTTCCTCCTCCAATTGACCTGGATAAAATTCCCTTGGTCGATAAAGATCGATTGATTGCAGATGCTATCTGGAGTTTTCACTTTTCTGATCTACAGTCATGGCTCCGGGAGGTGTTCCTGGACCAGAGCGACGAAATTAGACTCTGGGAGTCCAATTTGCCCTTGTATCTCTTTCCCCAGATTCATCATTTCCCCGAGTTTGCCCTCAAATGCCAAGCCCATTACATCCTCGACCAGAAAGCCATCATTTCTTCATCTGGAGATGTCCTTTTCTTCATCACCCCGTGTTGAATCTGCATCCCCATTCAACTTTGAAATCCTCACTGAGCTATATTAGAAAATGACTTTCCCTCAGAGAGCTCAGATATTCGAGCTTTTTCTCCCCACTTCCGCTCCACTCCCTTCCACCAATCCCCCTTACCCTTCTTCCATGTTCTCCACCAAAGGAAATCAAATCATATCTTCCCTGTGTGCCCTGCTTTGTTACTATTTTGATCAATGGGTAGATGAGCCCATCCTGGGTTTTCTATCCATTTTCGCAAACGATGAACAACCTACCATGCAGCTCCACTACAACACCTTCTTGGCCAATAATATCCATGAACAATTTGTGAATTTTGCCTCAGAGGGCATGTTTAGATATTCCTCCATTATGGCTTACATGTTCGTCTACTTTCAAGCCGACAGGTTCAGTTTCTCCATGTATCAGATGGACGCCGACGGCAGGCCCCAACCAATCACAGCGTAGACTTCTCTTCTGAAACATAACTCTGTCGAATACGACTTCAAAGCATTCATTGACCAGTTTTACCACCCTGTGGTAAGTATGTTGAGTGGCAGGCCTGAGCCATGAATAAATGATGAAGTCTAGAGAATTCTGCATCTATCGAACAACGCAAAGACAGGAGACTGGTACTTGTATCAGAATCACACTGAGATCATAGTTTACGGGTGTGAATTGGCGCCTTACAAACTACCTCAATATGTGCCGATAAGGATTTTTTCATTAGAATATATTAGGCAGATAATGAATTCAGATGACATTCATTTTGTTTCCCTGAAGAAAAGACAACAATTGAGAATCAAGGGGCAGATTGGTTCCTTCATCTGCAATAGTTGAGGCGCAGGGGAAGAAGCAGATAGAATGTTGAAGGAGATGAAATTCCCTATGAGTTTCACCTGGCGCTATGATCCATGTGGGATCATTTCGGAGATGAGGGTGAAAAATAAGAATGTCCCTTATGCTCATGAGTCCAAGCCGGAGATCGAGAAATTCGCAAATCAGACTGTATGGGATCCCAACACTTTGATGGACATGGAACAACAAGTTGACGTGGAAAAGCAGGTGCCCTCGACTAGTGTGTTACCCACTACCACACCTCAAGTCCCCAAGGAGAAGAGGCCCCGATAGGAGTCATCTCCTCCTGTTACAGAGGTGTCATCAGAGGAGTTTAAGATGCACACCAAAAGGCCAAAGACAAGTTCAATGCCTGGCACAACAGTATAAAAAGAAGTCCCAGCTACCATAGTGACCACCACAGGAGGGGTCAAGCCAGTCACTCTACCTTTTGGTTCGAGCCAATTTAAAGCAATCACAACAGCAATGCCAAGGAAATCTACAGATTCTCCCTTAGATACTCCGCCAAGCAAGACTGGGCCCAAGTTGGGCATTTTTGAAAAGTATGATTTGATCAAGAAGAAAAACCAGACCCTCACTAGCAGCACTTATGCCCAGTTTCAGAAGTAGTTGTCCATAGCTCAGCATAGGATTCTTTCGACATTTGACACAGAAAAGGGTAGGATGCATATGGATTACCTCCAAGCACAAGTGTCGGATCCCAAGGTGATATCAGATTACAAAAGGACCACCTTTAAGTTCCAAGCGAAGGACATGCATCCAGTAGATCAGATGGATCTACACAAGCAAACATGGGAGATGGCTTTTCACACATTGGCCCACGCTTTAGCTTCTGCATCAAAATTTCAGATATCTTTGAACAATGCTCAGACCCAACTTAAGTTGAATAAAATATCATCTTTTGCAAAGGACAATATAATCAAGACGTTGGAGGAGCTGGTCCTCAAGATCGGTTACGACCCTACTAATGTCAAGGCTTCCGAAGAGATGATTAAAAAGAAAAATGCTGATATCGCATCCTTAAGAAAATAGCTAAAGCTCCCGCCAACAGAGGACTCACAGGAAAAGGAGATAGCTGAAAAGGAAGGGGAAAAGGATGAGATGTTAAAGTTACTCATGGAGTAGAATGCTTAGCTAAAAGAGATGGAGGCTGAGATGGAGATACTGCTAAAGGAGAAAGAGCAGGCAAAGCCAATGGAAGGCATTCCATTAATTGTTATCCCAATTGCAGGATTGAGCACAACAACAGTGGCAACTGTTCCATCTGCAACATCAGTGCCACTACCAGAAGGAACAACAGACCTTGCCAAGTCCATGGAGAGGATGAACCTGCAAGAGTCAGAAATCAGCAGGCTTAAGAAAGAAGTGGAGAACCTCCAAGAGCTAAAGACTTCTTTCCAGACAAGCCTATCCAAAGAAAAATAGGTGAATGAGCAAATCAGGAAGGAGTTACAGCAGCTCCAGAAACAGACAATGGCAGGAAAGACTTTGGTTGAGGTCAAAGAGATTGTGTGGACAGATATTTCCAAGTCCATAAATGAAATCTGGCCAATGGTTCAAATCATGTTTGAACAAAATGATTTGCTCAAGAGGAGCAAACAGGCTATTGAGAAAATCAGAATGGAGTTGGGAGACATGCCAGCACAAGCAAATGAAATCATCAAGTTCCTGAATTTCAAGACCAGAGAGGAACTTGAAGAACTAAAGATCGAAGACAGGACCGAAACTATACTTGAGGTAAAAAGGGTTCTAACCAAAAGAGGTCTCATGCTTCAGCTTGAGGAGAAGATTCAAGTCATGGATCAAGGAGTACAGAATTTTTTCAATAAGATAGATGCTCCCCAAAAGAAGGGCCTACCTGGTCTGAAGGTCATTAATGACAAATTAATGACACTCCCTGATTACAAGAAAAGGTTGACTAAAGTATCTAAGGATAGTTCTAAGTTTGCAGGGATACAGGGAAGCATCCCAGGCAAAGTGTTCATGGATGCCCTACAGTTGGATATTAGTATCCAACATGAGATTAAACACATATTCATCATCAAGCCTACATTTGCTAAATATACAGACATGGATGAAGTGTATCGGAGATTGCTTAAAGTCACAGTGCCAGGTCATCTCAGATGGGAAGAACTGTGTGATCTACTAGATTAGTAGATGAGCTGTCACAATCCAGTCACCTGTCCAGTCAGAAGAGATTGTGAAGGCACCTCGCTAATGGCCTACCCCAAAAGTTCCGCAAATAGTTGTATCGAGTCATCAAGCAGTTTTGATTAGTTAAGTTAGTTAGACTAAAAATAGAATGACCACGTCCTGATTAGTTACGACAGGAACGTTTGTATTTTGAATTATAAATACTTCATTTTCCAAATTATTGAGGGTTGTTGATTCACACACCCTATTGCCATCAAACTGTACTATTTTTTAAAAGATTGGCCATTAATAGGGAAGAGGCATTTACAGAATTTTTGTGTATGTTCACTAGTGATGTTGATTTTCTAAGTTAAATGTATTCCTTTCTCTATAATCATTTTGTTTTCTGGAACTAATCTTTATGAATAGCGTAATGTTGCAGGATTTATCTTTGATACCTTGTTTCTGATTCTAAAGATTTTAATGTTTTCTTCTAATATCTTCAATTAAGAAATTCTTAACTGCTTGTTAGTTGCAGTTATTTTCCTTATCATTTCTTCTGTCCATCATTTTAATTTCTAAAGATCCAGTGAGTGTATTATCTCGCCCTGTGAAGGTTTTCTTTGGCATTTCTGGTTGCATCGAATATTTGCTTAAATACAGAACCCATAGCCCAATGGATGTGTAGACTGTCTCAACCAACTTCAAAAGCTCTTTTGCAACAAAACCAACCATTTCTTTACCTAGCCTAATATCTGAAATTAAAACAAAGCTAAATCATATAGAGAGATCCCTCTCTGAATCTGGAAGGGCTAGATCCGAGTTTCAAAAGCGGTTGGATAAGGTTACCTTTGTAGATTTCTTCTCTTTCAACCTCTAGGAAATTTACCAAGTGCTAACAGGCTTGATAGACTTCGAGTGATAGGCTTCAGGAAGCTAAGCAGAGTAAAGTGGTTAACCCGACGGTATTCGTTCTGACGGAAGTAGTAGAAACTAGAAGACCCGATGGTGAAGGGACATCGTGCGTGAGACAAGCATTCAATCAACAAGCTTCATTCTCTTACAGAGGAGGCCCCTGCTTTACAAATGGTATTAGAGCCATGCACTCATTTTTGACCCAGGTATGATAACAGGCTCTCTCGATCTGTTAAAGCTATTCGCTCTTTGTTTATAAGTACTCTGTGTGTGTCGTGTCAAATCCTGCATCTGTATTTTGAAATTACTAGTCTTTGCCTGAGGAGTCGGCCAGGAGCCTGTCTAATTCTCTTTCGAGAGAACATAAGACTAAAAGCCCTCCTTTTCTGTGCAAGGATAGTAAGATCTTTATACTCAGAATGGATTCTAGGTTAGTCTCTTTTAGAGATGTGAAAAATGCTGAGGAATGTAGTACCTCTGGATTTGACCTTGTAAATAGTCTAGAGTCGATGTTTTATTTAAGTAGATCTCAGAGCATCAACCATGTATATATAGAAGAAGTAGAAATAAATCCCCAGGCTGCATGGAAATTACCAAACATAAATCCCAGTAAAGTCTACCAAGATTTATTCCATCTGAGAGCAATAGCCAGAGTCTTTGTAAAAGAGTCTATTAGTACTATACAACAGAATAGTGATACTACTCAGACTATCTCTCTATTTAATCCAAAGGAAATCCAGAAAGAGGCAAAGAGACATAAAACCAAATTTGTACACTTTGGGTGTATAAGAATCGGGATAAATGCACTTGTCCATAAAGGGATAAATGCTTATGTACTTTGCACAGTAAGAGATCTAACACATTACAAGTTCACTGATTCACTAATAGGAGGAATTGTAGCCCCCCTCTCTAATGGACCAGTCTACTTTGACTATTATCCAAATTTTTCTATATATTCTTTTGATGAGACTCTTGCAGACATACTAAAACTACAAATCAGAACTACCGGATTTAGTATGAATGCTAAACAAACAAATATAGAAGTCCAAGTTAGGGGTTGTTTCAGGCATACAAACACTATGTTTCTTGCTATCTTACACTCCCCTAGTAAAGATTCTCAGTCTAGTACTCTGGTAATTACTGACTCCTTGAATCATAAAATAGAAGGAGATTTTGAATTAAGTTTTAAGATTGATTCTTGGGCCAGAAAAGAAATCAAAGAAATCAAAGAAAGATTAGAATCAATCCCTCCCCTTTTAGAAGATGCTCCATTTGAAACAGTCCTCCTAGGGAAAAACACTTCATAAAGGTAGGGAATAACAAGCATTAAAATTCTGCCTATTAAATACCAAAAATATTATATCAGGATTCAGATGGAAATAAATCAAGAGGTATTTACTTTAATTGCACTTATAGACACTGGATCTGATATCAATATCTTGCACAAAGACTTGATAGAGAGATGAGGATTTGGCAAGATGAAGGAGTTAGGTATAGGTTTATTAGTATGATGGCCTTTCCCTTTAATTTCTGTTAGAGATTTGCCCGTTTCAGAAAAGGCATTTCCTAATCCTTCCATTATCTCCTCATGGTTTCAGCTTGATTCTTGAGCTCTGTAAGAGGTTTCAGATAGAGATGAATCCATTTTGTCCTTTACATCAATGACTTTTTCTTGAACTTGATCCACAACTCTGACTATTGTGTTTGTGGATACTTGCAGATCATAGATCTGTTCCTTTCTTGCATAGTCATTGGTTACAAAAATATTTGTGGCCATACCCTTTAAAGAAGTATTAGTCCAGTTTACTTGTTCTGCTACTGACTGGACTCTTTTGTCAATTCCTGACAGCTGGGTGGCTTCTTCAGACAGAAGTAAAGGAATTTCTCTTACTTGTTTAGAACTGTCTTCTAAAACAATGCCTTTGAAGGGTGGGAAGACAGAGTTTGATTCAATGGTACTACCATCAATTCCTGTCCACTTGTGTTTAGGAGTAGAAGACTCAGGAATTTCTCCTATCATTTGGACTACATTTTTCTGCTGTAATTTCTTCCATTCAAAGAAAGAAATCCAACTGTCTGTTTCAGACATATATTCCTTCCAGTTTTGTGATAGATTTAATTTTTCGTCATTTGGGGTGGCTGTACTAAATTCTTTTGTTTCAGGATTTGTAAACAAATCCTAGTTTAGCATCTTTTTGATCCATTCATCAGGAATAGATCCTTTCTGGCATCCTTTCATTATAGTATGAAATTTATGTATTTCATCTACAAATGGTCTTTGAATATCAGAGGGTAAAGGATTTGTAAACCTACAGTCTGAAATGACTGTGTCACACTGTTCAGTATATCCTAACCCGTATCTAGGAGTACCAGGGGGTTTCATACCCTTATAGATATCCTTTATTCTAGGATCTAAAGATTCAATAGAGGGCATGTAATGGATCATAAAACAGGAAGATTGTTCTGAAAGAGACACAACAGACTCTACAGTATTATTTATAGATCGGACATATACAGGGGAATCCATTCTGAGTATTAAGATATTACTATTGATGCACATAAAAGGAGGGCATTTAGTCTTATGTTCTGTAAAAAGAGAATTAGACAGGCTCCTGGCTGACTCCTTAGGCAAAGACTAGTAATTTCAAAATACAGATGCAGGATTCGACACTACACACAGAGTACCTATAAACAAAGAGCGAATATCTTTAACAGATCAAGAGAGTCTGTTACCATACCCGGGTCAAAAATGAGTGCATGGCTCTCATACCATTTGTAAAGCAGGGGGCTCCTCTGTAAGAGAATGAAGCTTGCTAATTGAATGCTTGTCTCACGTGCGATCTCCCTTCACCATCGGGTCTTCTGGTTTCTGCAACTTCCGTTAGAACAAATACCATCAGGTTAACCACTTTAGTTTGCTTAGCTTCCTGAAGCCCATCACTCGAAGTCCATCGAGCCCTTTCAGCAGTTCTATCTGAAGCCTATATCTGGTTTTCGATGAACTTTCACAGCTACAACTGCCCCTATAGCGGCCACCTGCCTTCGCGGCACCTGCCTTCGCGGGGACTTACTACCACTGATCCACCGATGCCTTACACCAAAATACTAGCAACCTTATCAACAGGATAAGCAACTCAGCCTTAGCAATACCAACAAACAATGGATGCAAATACAGGCCAATATATGAAGTCATAATTGCACGTAATTCAGAGACAATAAACAAGCATCAGAGAATGATAACAAGCAGAAGTCTTTCTATTATCAGAGCATAAAGCATGCGGGTATTACAACATATGTGTGCAGGATGCACAATATACAAAATCTGAGCAGGATGCTCCTTCGCTCATAAACTCACAGACTTAGACAGAATGACTCAAAGCTTCGGACATAAGGGAAGCTTAGAATTACTGACTCGCTAAACTCACAACTGACTCACAACTTGGGAATTTCCGGATGCTAAGAATGAGATCTCACCCTCTTCTTATACAAATTTGAGGTGGTGGAGTAATCATGGAGCATCAAACCCAAATAGACTTGTGGTCCTACATGTCGACCACTAAATCTTTCTTTATTGATTCGACAGATGTATTCACACAGGAATCTCTGACCGAACAAACAACTTTATTTTAAATCACACCGAAAGTAGGGTACTATGATAGATTTGTCAGGGTTGTCTCGTAGGATTTCCTGATCAAATCACCGAAAGTAGATACAACAATAAATCTGACGGGGTGATCGTGCAAGATTCCCCGACCAGAGTACACACATCACATGCCAAATAGTAGAGCAACTTGGAAATGTGGGTCAAACCGCACCAAAAGTCGGAGATGTGCTCCAAGTTTCCAATATTCTCTTTATTAGAATTGACAATACTCAAACTTCGACTTGACTATACTTATTGTACAAAGTGGAGTTGATATCGACAACCCACGGAACATGGATGACACCACTATCGGCCATCTAGACATGAATTATTACATTGTGGATATTTTATGGAAAACCCATGGAAACCATTATTCCAAAGGATGATCATGAAAGTGTCTGAAGGTATATGGGTCCCAATGCTGAGTGTAGATTTCTCGGACTAAATCAGGATCATGACTATAATTATTATTTTGATGAAGTAGGAACTTAGTCCGTATAATCCATGGATGTTGTTCTCTGATAAACATCATTTTATATTGTTCTTCGGAAAACAAATCAGAAATAGTATGCAGGGTCCGGTTATGAAAAAAAAACATCCTGCCGACCTCTATAACATCTGGATTGATTCCAACAGGATTTAAACCAAATTGATTCCACCATTCTAACAACCAATCTGGTTCAGGCCAATCTCTGAAAGAATGAGCAAATTTTATCATGCAGTAGTAATACTTATACCTGTCTGTCCAAAGACAAATATTAAACCACATAGTCTTATACTGTTGATAATTTATATTAAATAGTAATTCATTTGGGTTATTATTTGGCCATCCTTGGATAGTTCTCATCCTATTGATCTGGAAGAAATCATATGCAGGAGTATTAGCCCAACTTCTTGATGGATGATCATAATATTGTCTGTCTACAACCCTTAATCTACTTAGATCTCCCATTTCAATTAACTTTTCTCTGGATGAAACAGTAATGGGCTGATGTATTCTTCCTAATACATGCTGGGGAGGCAGAACATTTATGTGGGAATTCCTGGAAAATCCAGGCAGGCCTAATTCTACTGCCTTGGCATGCCGCAATTGCCATGAGGGTATCCAATGTTCTTTGAAAGTTTCCCATGGAGTATTATCATCCAGATAATTTGTGACAGGAGCATTCCTTTGATCATCAAACACTTTTACTATTACTAGACTTTTTTGGCAATAGGCAAGTTGGACATGCGTATCGGAAATAAAAGAAAATTCTATTCTTTTAGGAGGATTTCCATTTATACTGGGCAATGTGATAAAATAGCCAACCTTTTGATCTGAACAAATACAAGACCCATGTGGCTCTACTGTAGATAAGAAAGGAGTGCCAAGTATACAATCAACTGGTATATCAAGAATTTGAAATTTCATTCCCAATGCATAATCTTCAATCAATAGTATGCCTTTGGGAATCTCAAACTGAAATGTAGTATCTTTGTTTCCTAATCCAATAGCCGAACCAAAGCTAGGAAACCAGTATTTTGCAGGGATTAAATCTTTGTGAAAGATATTGATGTCAGACCCAGTATCTATAAGTGCAGTTAAAGCAAATATTTATTGATTTATTTCCATCTAGATTCTGATATAATATTTCTGATACTTAACAGGCAAAATTTTCATACTTGTTATTCCCTGCATTTCAGAAGTATTTTTCTCCAGAAGAAATGTTTCAAATGGAGCATCCTCTAAAGGAGGAGGGATTGATTCTAATCTTTCTCTGATCTCCTTGATTTCTTTACTGGCCCATGAATCAATCTTAAAACTGAATTCAGAGTCTCCTTCTCTCCTGTTGACTTTATCTTTAAGCTCAGAGACTTCTTTTCTAAGAAGATATACTTCTTTTGCAAGATCTGTAACAGAGATATTCTGCAACTTTGGCTCTCTGTTAAACTTGATATAATTTTTTGTGTTTTTGTCAAAAGAAGCATCTAAAAACAAAGGTTGTCTTCTTTGTATTTCAGGACCTTTGCCTTTCTGTTCTGATTTTACAGTCTTAATAAATGTTTCAAGGAGAGAATTTTTCATATCTCCTTCTGGGAGGCCCTTTATCTGAGTAAGCATTTGTGCTTCTTAGTTTCCTGTGTTTGAAAACATGCAGACCTTTAATTTTTCTTGGGGTCTGAATTGAGATTCGGGATCAGAATAGGAATTGTTAGAACCATTAGTGCTGCTTTCACATGAACAAGAGTGTGGATTGCTACAGCTACAATTTTGATTTACAAAAATTTCTTTCTCTGAAGAATATTCAAATTCCGATGTACTACTAGAATAGCAGCATCCTTCTTGGAGCAAATGAGTTTCTCCTTTTATTCTGTGGGGATTATATGGGCAAGAATTTGTATCATGATTTTTATCCCCACATCTATTGTAGTAGGATTTAATCACTCTCTACTTATTTGCTTGAGCTTCTTTGGCTTTTTGTTCTGAGATCTTTACTTTTGATCTCCTAGAAATTTCATTCTCAGGGCAGTCATGAGCATAATGCCCTTGTTTTCCATAGATCCAACATGTAATCTGTTGTTTTGCCTCATGTTTATGAGTTTTGAGTTTGATGTCATGAGGCTTATAGTAATTAGTATAAGGGACATATGTATATCTGGCTTTAAACTATCTGCCCCTACCCTTTTCTCCCTTAATATCTTTTGGCTTCTTTTTTCTTTTTCTTGCAGGGTTTGTAAGATATAAGCCATATTGTTCACAGATAGATTTTTGGTCAGGGAGGTATGAGGATTTTGACACAGAGTTCTAGACTTTCATACTAGTGCATAATCCTATCAAGGCTTTAGTTATTAAGGAATAAATTTCTCCCCAAGTATAGGTTTCATAACGGAGTTTAAAGACATCTTCCATTTTCAAATATTCAACAAATTTACTAGGAAGAGCTGCCAGATAAACCTGTTTCCACAACAGATTTTTACTTTCTTTGACTTCAAATATCCTCTGTGTCCATTCCTTATGAAATTGTTCATATTCAGACATCTTTCTACATTCTGATACCAAACTATGTGGTTTAATATTTGTCTTTGGACAGACAGGTACAAGTATTATTACTGCATGATAAAATTTGCTCATTCATTCAGAGATTGGCCCGAGCCTGACTGGTTATTAGAATGGTGGAATCAATTTGGCTTAAATCCAGTTGGCATAAATCCATATGTCACAGAAGTGGGAAGAATGTTTCTTTTCCATAAAAGAACATTGATGACTATTTCTGATCTTTTCTTTGAAGAAGAGTATAAAATGATGTTTATCAGAGAAAAACATCCATGGATCATACGAACCAAGTTCCTGCTTCACCAAAGTGACAACTATAATCAAGATCCTGATCTTGTCCAAGAAATTTATACTCAGCATTGGGACCCATATACATTCAGACATTTTCATGATCATCCTTTGGAATAATGGTTTCCGTGGGTTTTCCATAAAAATATCCACAATGTAATAATTCAAGTCTAGATGGCCGACAATGGTGTCATCCGTGTTCTGTGGGTTGTCAATATCAACTCCACTTTGTACATATGTATGATAAATAGAGTCATGTCAAAGTTTGAATGTTGTCATTTCAATAAAATGAGAATCTTAGAAACTCGGATCACTTCTCCGACTTTTGGTGCGGTTTGACCCACATTTTTAAGATGCTCTACTATTTGTCATGTGATGAGTGTACTCTGGTCAGGGAATATTGCACGATCACCCCGTCAAATTTACTATTATATCTACTTTCAGTGATTTGATCAGGGAATCCTACGTGACAACCCCGACAGATCTATCATAGTACTCTACTTTCGGTGTGATTTAAAATAGAGTTATCCGTCAGGTCAGAAATTCCTGCGTGAATACATCTGTCGAATCAATAAATAAAGATTTAGTGGTAGACATGTAGGACCACAAGTCTATTCGCGTTTGATGCTTCATTATTACTCGACCACCTCAAATTTGTATAAGAAGAGGGTGAGAGTTCATTCTTAGCATCTGGAAATTCCCAAGTTGTGAGTCAGTTGTAAGTTTAGCGAGTCAGTCATTCTAAGCTTCCCTTCTGTCTGAAGCTTTGAGTCATTCTTTCTAAGTCTGTGAGTCTGTGAGCGAAAGAGAATCTTGCTTAGAGTCTGTATCTTGTGCATCTGGCACAAATATATTGTAATACCAGCATGTTTATGCTATGATAATATAAAGAATTCCACTTTTTCTTCATCTCTGATGCTTGTTTATTGTCTCTGAATTACACGCAATTGTGACTTCATATATTGGCCTGTATTTGCATCCGTTGTTCGTTGGTACTGCTAAGTCTGAGTTTCTTATCCTGTTGATAAGGTTTCTAGTATTCTGGTGTAAGGCGTCGGTGGATCAGTGGTAGTAAGTCCCCGCGAAGGCAGGTGGCCGCTATAGGAGTAGTTGTAGCTGTGAAAGTTCGTCGAAAACCAGATATAGGCTTCAGATAGAACTGCTGAAAGGGCTCGATGGACTTCGAGTGATAGGCTTCAGGAAGCTAAGTAGAGTAAAGCGGTTAACCCGACGATATTTGTTTTGACGAAAGTAGCAGAAACTAGAAGACCCGATGGTGAAGGGAGATCGTGCATGAGACAAGCATTCAATAAGAAAGCTTCATTCTCTTCCAGAGGAGGCCCCTACTTTATAAATGGTATCAGAGCTATGAAATCATTTTTGAACCGGGTATGATAACAAACTCTCTCGATCTGTTAAAGCTATTCACTCTTTATTTACAAGTACTTTGTTTGTAGTGTCGAATCCTGCATCTGTATTTTGACTTTACTAGTCTTTGCTTGAGGAGTCGGCCAGGAGCCTGTCTAATTCTCTTTTTAGAGAACATAAGACTAAACACCCTCCTTTTCTATGCATCAATAGTAAGATCTTAATACTCAGAATGGATTCCCCTGTATATGTCCGATCTGTAAATAATACTGTAGAATCTACTGTGTCTACTTCAGAATGATCTTTCTGTTTTATGATCCATTACATGCCTTCTATCGAATCCTTAGATCCTAGAGTAAAAGATATCTATAAGGGTATGAGACCCCCTGGTACTTCTAAGTATGGGTTGGGATACACTGAACAATGTGACACAGTCATTCCTGACTGTAGGTTTACAAATCCTTTGCCCTCTGATATTCAAAGACCCTTTGTTGATGAAATGCATAAGTTTCACATAGTCATGAAAGGATGCCAGAAAGGATCTATTCCTGAGGAATGGATCAAGAAAATGTTAAACTGGGATTTGTTTACAAATCCAAAAACAAAATAATTTAGTACAGCCACCCCAAATGATGAAAAATTAAGGTTGTCACAAAAATGGAAAGAATACAATAGTCAGAGCTGTGGATCAGGTTCAAGAAAAAGTCATTGATGTGAAAGAAAAAATGGATTCTTCTCTTTCTGAAATATCTTACAGAGCCCAAGAATCCAGTAAAAATCATGAAGAGATCATGGAAGGATTGGGAAATTCTTTTTCTGAAATGGGGAAAACTTTAACAGAAATCAAAACAAAACCCAGTCGTTCTGATAAGCCTATTCCTAATTCTTTCATTCTTCCTAGTTCACACCTGTCTATTCTTTCTCCTGTATATAAACCATCTGAGAAAGAGACTATAAATAAATTTCCATTTCATTTTCCTCCTGAAGAAAAGCCTGAGAAATCTGAACCCTCCTCTAAAGATCGTCATTCTTTAGTAACTATAACAAATCCAGGCTATGAAGACGTTCCCCACCATAACCATAGACCATCAGCCCATGATCTTATCGGCAAAGGAAAAATTCCTGAATCCCAGACATTTGTTGATGACTGGTTCCAAGAATGGAATATGGACAATCTATCCATTGCTCAAATCAGACAAATGATTGATAGGATGTATGTTTCTTATAAGATCATGTGTACGAAGGGAAAGACTGAAGTTGAAGCATGCAAAACTATCATCCAATGCTTCACTGGAACTCTTAGCAAATGGTGGGAGGTGATTTCCTCTCCACTAATGATCCAAAAGATGGAAGCAGAAGTATTAAAAGATGAATAAGGTGATGTGGTCTATCACTCTGATGGAAAAGCTGTAAATAATATGATTGGCGCTCTCACTACTTTAATACTTGAGCATTGGTGTGGGACAGAGACTGAGATTGCTGATAAACATGAAATTGTTCTGATGAATATGAAGTGAAGGAAAATGTCTGAGTATGAAAAATTTCATAAGGAATGGACACAGAGGATATTTAAAGTTAAAGAAAGTAAAAATTTGTTGTGGAAACAAGTTTATCTGGCAACTCTTCCAAGTAAGTTTGTTGAATATCTGAAAATGGAAGATGTATTTAAACTCCCGTATGAATTATATACTTGGGGAGAAATTTATTCTCTGGTAACCAAAGACCTGATTGGAATTTTCACTAGTATGAAGGTACAAAATTCTGTTTCAAAGTCCTCCTATCTCCCTGACCAAAAATCCATTTGTGAACAATATGGCCTATACCTTACAACTGTAGCAATCCAAATTTCTGCTCTTGTGAAAGCAGTACTTATGATTCTGACAGTTCTGATTCCTCACCTAAATCCAGACCTCAAGGAAAGATAAAGGTCTATATGTTTTCTAGCAAAGGAGATCAAGAAGCTCAAATGCTTTCTCAAATAAAAGGTCTCCCAGAAGGGGATATGAAAAATTCTCTTTTTGAAACTTTCTTTAAGACTGTTAAATCAGAACAAAAGGGTAAGAGCTATGAAGTTGCAAGAAGGCAACCCTTATATTTAGATGCTTCTTTTGACAAAAATACAAAAACTTATATCAAGTTTAACAGAGAGCTGAAGTTACAAAACATCTCTGTTACAGATCTTGCAAAAGAAGTATATCTTCTTATGAAGGAAGTCTCCGAACTCAAAGAGAAAATCAATAAAATAGAAGGAGATTCTAAATTAAGTTTTAAGATTGATTCTTGGACCAGGAAAGAAATCAAAGAAATATTATAATCAATCCCTCCCCTTTTAGAAGATGCTCCATTTGAAATAGCCCTCCTGGAGCAAAATACTTCAGAAATGCAGGGAATAACAGGCATGAAAATTGTGCCTATTAAATACCAAAAATATTATATCAGGATTCAGATGGCAATAAATCAAGAGGTATTTACTTTAACTGCACTTATAGACACTGGATCTGATATCAATATCTTTCACAAAGACTTGATCCCTGCAAAATATTGGTTTCCTAGCTTTGGCTCAGCCATTGGGTTAGGAAATAAAGATACTACATTTCAGTTTGAAGTTCCCAAAGGCATCCTATTAATCGAATATTATGCACTGGGAATGAAATTTCAAATCCTTGATATACCAGTCGACTGTATACTTGGCACTCCTTTTTTATCAACAGTAGAGCCACATGAGTCTTGTATTTGTTTAGATCAAAGGGTTGGCTATTTTATAACAATGCCCAGTATCAATGGAAATATTTCTAAAAGAATAGAATTTCCATTCATTTCTTAAACTCATGTTCAGCTTGCCTATTGTTAGAAAAGTCTTGTAACAGTCGAAGTTTTTGATGATCAAAGGAATGCCCCTGTCACACATTTTCTGGATAATAATACTCCATGGGAAACATTCAAAGAACATTGGATACCTGAATGGTACCTCAGGCATTCAGAAAAAATAGAATTGGGGCCTCCTCTGGAAGAGAATGAAGCTTGTTGATTGAATGCTTGTCTCACGCGCGATCTCCCTTAACCATCGGGTCTTCTAGTTTCTGCTACTTCCGTCAGAACGAATACCGTCAGGTTAATCGGTTTACTCTACTTATCTTCATGAATCCTATCACTCGAGGTCCATCGAGCCCTTTCATCAGTTCTATCTGAAGCCTATATCTGGTTTTCGGTGAACTTTCACAGCTACAAC
>CBVK0101108820.1:0-13111 GCA_900067695.1 Picea abies | reverse complement strand
TATAAACCCATCTTTGGTTTGGGTGGGGGTTCACTTGTTCGTATTCATTCATTGTTACACCTTTTCCAATCTTCATTTTTTGGGAGCCTCACTCTTCCAGCATTCATATGATCTTGGTTTGATCATGGATATGAATGGTTGCATGAGGGTGGATTGGGGTGAAGTTAGGGGATCGTTCTTCCCCTGGCTCATCTTCTTCCCCTTACTCCCTTATTCTTCTTCCTCTTCACTCACTATTGTTAGTTCGTGTGCTCTTGGGATGAGCATGCAAACGAATGGCAGGAAGAGGAGAGCCATCGTTGAATGGTTGTAATGATTTACTGATCATTCCAGGAGGGAATGGATGCCTGTGTGCATGAGCTTGATGGCAGTTTGGATGGAACTGTCCACAACTAAGAGTCCTTGGAGTTTCTAGTAGGGAAATTTCCTGACCAGTAGCACTAGAGCCCTGGAGAGAAATGGAACAGCCTCAGGGACTGCATGGCAAAGAAAGGTGTTCATTTCTTAGGGTTGTGCAGGCTGAGGGGGAAAGAGAGCTGGAAATTAGGATTTGTGGTGAGGTTGGGAAACCTGAGAGCTACTTAGCCAATTGTTGTGTGTTTAGACTTGGCCCAGGACCCGTCCTTGGGGATTCATAGCCCTGGTTCGGGGGTGACCTGTTGTTGAGAGTAAATGAACAACATTGTCTATCGTTGGGAGGAATTTCCTTGGTCTGCAACCAGTTGGTGAACGTTTACTTTCAAAAATAAGTGCTCTCTATGTTTTCTATGTAATGTTTATTTATACTGTATATTTAATTATCTCTGAGATATGTATTCTAATGTGCCTACCTACTGGCTATTTGTTGTGAATGGCATGTTGTTTATCTCTTTTATGTTGTGGCATGGATCTTGTCTTATGCATGTGGTTTTCATGCCTCCAACTGTCATGAATAGTCCTTTGATTTCGAAATAAGATCAGAAAATTGAGTCTTGGGACTGCAGTGTGCCCCGCTTGCTGGTGGTTGGGTGTGTTGCAGCCTATTTAAGTGGCGTAGCCCGACCTGTAGGTGGCTAGGTACGTTACATGCATGGAGGCCAGTTATCTAAAGATGAAATTTCAACACCGTCTTCTTGATAGCTACCCTCGGTGTCATAAATGGGATCTCTATCAATAATGAAGCAACCCACATCCCATCTACGTCTCCCAACCTGTATGAAATCATCAATGTATTCATCAACTATATCCGAGGGTTGTTCAAAGAATTCATCTGCATCATAGGAGATGATCACTTCCTCACAAGACTGGATAACTTCATTTTATTCAAAAGGGGAAGTAGATAACAAAGTCTCGTTCAAGCCATCCACAAGAGAAACTTCATCGAGGTCCTTTTGGAAATTTTCTTCATTTCCACAGTCATGGAACAAAGCATCATAAAAAATTTCAAAAGGATTATAACTCATCATGTTCTCTTCTTGATGTGCAGGAGGAGCACATGTTTGGATGTACTCATCAAGTGGAAGGGTAGATATGAGCACTTCTTCTTCATCAAATGTCTCATCCATATTTTTTTCATCAGGATCTTCTTCAATCTTGTTTTCATGAGTATGTTCTTTGAGCATTTCTTCATCTATTGTCTCATCATTGGTCGGAAAACCTTCTTTGTAAAGAGTGAGTTTGAGCTCTTGAAAAGAATCTTCCAAACTCTGAGTAATTGGCCAATAATTCATGAGAAATTATTCAATGAGCTTTGTAGAAGAAGGGATACTCTTCAGATTACATGAGTGTGCGAGCCAATCCTTTTGACTAGATTCCAATGAGGATACATACATTTTCATTAGCACATCCTCATGTAGCACATCTAGGCTTGAAACATACTTCATATAATTAACAACATGTGACTGCTAGAGCTGGATCACTGTTAATATTGGGGCAATCTTCCCTCCATTTTGTTGGCCAATGGTTTGGATATCTAGGAAAATCCTAAACATCAAAGGAGGGATAAACCTTATGGAATGCCCATGGTGAGTCTCGTGAGACCATGGTTCCATTACTAAGGGTAATACCTCAATGGAGTCACCTGAGGAGTTCAAGGCTCATCAAGGGATGAAAGGGGAAAAAGGGAAAAGTGGGTTCTGGGAAGGTGGAGTCGCCAAATGAGCTTCAAGAAGAGCTCATTAAGAAAAGTGGAAAGGTAACATCCATTGGGTGGAGTCACCAGACAATCTAGGGGATAAATACTTCAGGATAGCTTGCCAAAGTATCGTTAGGGTTCGAAAGAGGATTCAAAATCCTCCCCGATAACGATGTCAAAATGTTATAGCACAAGTTGTAGGTTGGAAAACTCCTGACCCAACCACAAAAACAAGTGCTACAACTTGGGAATCCTACACCCAATGTCACCTCGATGTAGGTCCCACACTTAAAGGGTGACTAGGTCACCCTAGGGAGGTGATCCCAGTGACCCTAGAGGGAATGAGATGTAGATGAATGGATATGGAAGTGGATCCCCTAGAGGTCAAATCTAAATGGAGTAAAATGTGAGAAGAGATTCCTTGTAAGTCAATTGATTGTTTCCCCAAATGTATAGTACTTCTCCGGATGATTGTACCTGACCGAGACACAAGAAAATCCAACGTGCGGTGATATATATTAGTATGGATCAACAAGTTAATATTTTTGCCCCTAATTTGCAGCAGTATATTATAGTTTATATCAGCAAGTAAGACATTCAAATCAAAATGTAAGTCATAAGATCAATCAATAATATTATCAATGAATATGGCAATTAATTATGACTAAAAATGACACGTTAAGGCTAAACAAAGCAAGTTGTTGTAACATGTATTTCCTGCATAAAATTGCAGCCTTATGGTTGTAGCATTCATTCACTTTTATCAGAAATTTACACCATCAAAATATGCCAAGAAGTATCCCAAAATATTCACCCTAGTTAGTAGAGTTAGTGTGCAAAATTTAGGAGCTAGTCTAGGGTTAGTTTAGGAGTTAAGAATGAATTGGTAGATAGGGTTATGCAACCCTAATGGTTGTAGGTTAAAGTTTATAATAGAAATTTAAGTAGTGGGAGCGTGGGGATGCCCCAATAGGGGGAGACTCTTCTCAATGTGGCAAACCAACTCCAAGCAAGAGATCTTTGAAAAGACAAAAATTCACATTTCTCAAGCCAACGATTTTATATATCTAATGCAAAAAATAAATGACTAGTGCCTTTACTATTGGGTTAATGGAATCAAATAAATGAACTAGATATGCTACTTCCTTGGGGGTGTAAATCCTCTTACTTCCTTAAACAAAACCTTGCAACATCAATGAACTTTAAGCAATAAATGATAGAGACTAGAGTGGGGGTGTAAATACTCTTACTTCCCACTTAGCTCCTAGCACAATTGTCCTTGACTTGAAAAAATGATAGCATAAAAGTAAAAGACCATACCAAAATCAAGAAAGATGTTAAGATGATCCACCATAAAAGCTAGAAAGCATTCATCCAAGGCTAGTGCCTCACTCCTCCATCAACCATTTACAAGAGATAGACATAAACAAGTGCAAAAAAGACAAATATAGCCAAGTGTAGTGAAAATTTCAGATCAATTCCTCTCACAAGAAGGAGAGTTATGTTCAAATGAGATCTTATGATCTCTTATTTATACAAAATATCACCAAGGTGACTTGTCCACATATTTAGGGGTAAACCGAAAGACTAGGAGTAAACAACCCTAATATTTCCCCCTTAACAAAGTAATATTAAACAATTCATTAAAAATTCACTTTTGCACCTAAGAAAAACCCTAATTCATATGGATGTCACCCCTTTAGGGGACATTTTGGCACAAAGAGGAGGTTGTTGGTGATGGAGGACAGTGAAGGGGCTTCCCAAATCCATATATCAAGCAATACAACCATTTCCTTCATGATTCCTTCAAAATGTCCATGTGCCATTGCATGTCACCTCACCACCATGCCCTAACCCCCCAAGTGACGTCATGTTAAAAAATAAGACATTTTTCCCCTCCTAGGAAAATTGTTTGGCATGTAAGGGTTGGGCTAGGTATTCCACATCATATTCTCAATATCCAACACTTTGTATTTCTCATTTGACATGTGGGTCCTTGGCATCCACCTGTGGGCTTCAAGCCCCATGGAAGCCAAATCTAGGCTTGTTATTCCAAAATTGTCCACCGACTAGGTCCTGCAAAGACAAATAAGCATGCCCTCCAAGGATCTCAAGTCATAACATCATGATATGTGAATCAAATCAACAATTGAGCCACCTAAGCATGTGCATCAAATATCACTATATCAAACAGTTAATTGCTCAGACACGTTATGCGACTTGTCAAGCTTGAATATGGGAGGGTTGACGACGTGTCCTATTGGGTAGATCTTTCCCTAGGTCAAGGAAAGTTTCCAAGATATCCCTTTCTAATCCATGTAAAGTGGGTGAGGTTGTTAGGGTCAAGACTTAATGGGCATAGGGCTCATGACATACAATAGGTCGTAGCGTCTCATTCATGGGTGCCTTTTTAGAGGGTGTGTGGTACCTTCATTTACAATTCACTTTTTCCAAACCCATTATTTGTCATTCTTTCATTCTTTCGTAATTTTGAGGAAAGGTTGAAGGCCACTTCCCTGGCATGGTATTTAGATAATGACAATGTCACCCACAAACACCTAGTGGAAATGAGAAGTCTAGTTCATGATGAGACAACATTTCTCTTAGCCATGCAACTTAGAGACATTAGCCTGGTTTGGTGACCAGATGATGGTAATGTCATACCACTAGATATTCATGGCCATGATAGGTTGGCTCGTGATGAGACCTCTTATCTTTCAACTAACCTTTTAAGCATTTTAAATCACAGTTAATTGTGGGTCCCCCTTTACTCAAAGATAAGTGTTTTATTGCTTTCTTGGGTGATTCGTGGGCGAAGCATCTAGAAGGTTCATATATAGGCTTTTATCATTTACCCAACATCAATCCCTCTAGGCCTTCAACCCCTTCTTCTCATAGAATGAGGGGCAACCCCTTCTTCTCATAGAATGAGGGGCAACCCCTTCTTGGGTCAATACACCCTAAAATCCCAAGAGATAAGGAAAATGGGGGGGAACAGTGATGGAAAGTGGTAAGTATGGTCAAGAACGGTACAATGGCTCTTCAAGGGAGTTCCTAGTAGCAAAGCCATCCACAAAGAAGACCACTTACTAGGGCACAATGTCAACCACCAAGGTGAAGAAGGGAAAAAGGCATAATGTCCAATCATATATCATGAAATATAGAGCAATCTAAGATACAACACACTCAAATGGATTAAATATTGAAATGATGATCACCATAATAATGAATTTTACCTCATGGAGCATGACCCACTGCCTTCTGGAAGCCAACTAATGTGGTGGATTCCATCTGGAAATATGCGACCTTTGTGGTGGTGAGAAGGGTCTCCATCCGTGAAAAATGATACTTATAGTCATGTGGTCTCTCGGTACTCCATATCTTCAACCTGAGGGCCTCAAGACATAATCTCCTTGGTTATCCAAAAATGGGGATAACATCTGGCTCTTACTTTGGGACATGTGCTCGTCGTAGAGTGCATGAGAACCGTAGCATCTCCAGGTAGACCGGTGCCTGCCGAAAACTCAGACAAAGGTATCAGAGAATCTAGGGTGGTGCTACCACCCTTCATCCATATATATATATATATATATATATATCCAAAAATGAAAATTAATCTAGAAAAAAAATGACATTTTTTTAGAACTTTCTATGCTAAGTATGAAATCAAGATGCAAGTAGAGAAAAATGAAAATGAAATGCATCTAAACTAATATGAGAAATAAAGATGCAAATGTAGGGAATCAAAATGAATTACCTACTTACCTGGGGCCTTGGGGCCCTGAAGAGCATGTGATAGATGATGTCAGGTGAAGTGATACAACCGGTGCAACCAGTTGATCATCTAATCAAAGTATCTCCTCTAATGCTTAATCATATAACGCAACAAAGATAAGTCAAGCACATAATAAAAATGAGTATAAACACACATATAATCGATCATGAAATGAAATCATGAAGATGGGTGGGAGGGAGAAATCATGTTGGAAAGATAAACCATCAGCCTGATCATCCTACTTGAAAGTGTAGTCAAAAGATTGATCAATTCATCTCTGAAGGGAGATACTATATGTAAATGAATGCTCATCTTCATCTACTCATAAAGACTCATTGTTTGTTGAGGACTGAGAGGAAATGAAAGATCGAAAGAATATTGCATGATGTCTTGGAGAAGAGGGTAAGAGGTAAGGAACAGACTCAGGTGTAGAAAAACACTGCCTCTTCCCGTGGAAATCTTGATGAAAATATCCAAAAAGAAAATACTTTTGTTTTTAAGGATGAATCTTTGATTTCTCTTAAGTGGCCATGTCCTGGTAGTCCTCAAAATATGAGCACAATGGCTGAGAATCCTCTTAAAACAAATATGCATCCTCAAAAGGGTATGTACTAAAGGATGAATGAAGATCATGTTGTGACAAGTCATACTCGAAAGGGTAGAACAAATCTGTAACCATGTCATCACTAGGCTACCAAACATCTAAATCATAGATGCATGGAGGTCAGTTCTCTGAAGATGACATTTCAACCCCATCTTCTTGATAACTACCCTCAATGTCATAAATGGGATCTCTATCAATAATGAAGCAACCCACATCCCATCTACATCTCCCAACCTGTATGAAATCATCAATGTATTCATCAACTATATATGAGGGTTGTTCCACGAATTCATTTTTATCATGGGAGATGATCACTTCCTCAAAAGACTAGATAACTTCATTTTCTTCAAAAGGGAAATTTGACAACAAATTTTCGTTCAGGCCTTCTGCAAGAGAAACTTCATCGAGGTCCTTTTGGAAATTTTCTTCATTTCCACAGTCATGGAACAAAGCATCATAAAAGTTTTCAAAAGGATTATAACTCATCATGTTCTCTTCTTGATGTGTAGGAGGAGCACAGGTCTGGATGTACTCATCAAGTGGAAGGGTAGATATGAGCACTTCTTCTTCATCTAATGTTTCATCCGGATTTTCTTCATCGGGATATTCTTCAAGCTTGTTTTCATGAGTATGTTCTTCGATCATTTCTTCATCTATTACCTCATCATTGGTCGAAAAACCATCTCTACAAAGAGTGAGTTTGATCTCTTGAAAGGCATCTTCCAAACTCTGAGTAGTTGGTCGATAATGCATGAGAAATTCTTCAATGGGCTTTGTAGAAGAAGGGATACTCTTCGGATTACATGAGTGTGTGAGCCAATCATTTTGACTTGATTCCAGTGAGGATACAAAAAATTTCATTAGCACATGTGGGATTGAATCATACTTCATATAATTGACAACATGAGTGATTGCTAGAGTTGGATCACTGTCAAATTTGGGGCAATTTTCCCTCCATTTGGTTGGCCAATGGTTTGGATATCTAGGAATATCCTAAACATCAAAGGAGGGTTAAAACTTATGGAATTCCCATGGTAAGTCTCGTGAGGCCATGGTTCCATTACTTAGGGTAATACCTCAATGGAGTCGCCAGATGAGTTCAAGGCTCATTAAGGGATGAAAGGGAAAAAAGGGAAAAGTGGGTTCTAGGAAGGTGGAGTCGCCAGATAATCTTCAAGAAGATCTCATAAAGAAATGTGGAAAGGGAACGTCCCTTGGGTGGAGTCTCTAGGAAATCTAGGGGATAAAGGCTTTGGGATAGCTTGCCAAAGTGTCATTTGGGTTCAGATGAGGATTCAAAATCCTCCCCTACAATGGCTACAAAATGTTATAGCACAAGTTGTAGGTTGGACAAAGCCAGACTTAACCACAAAAAAAAGTTCTACAACTTGGGAATCCTACACACAATGTCACCTCGATGTAGGTCCCACACTTCAAAGGTGACTAGGTCACTCTAGGGAGGCAATCTCGATGACCTTAGGGGGAATGAGATGTAGATGAATGGATATGAAATTGGATCCCCTAGAGGTCAAATATAAATGGAGTTAAATGTGTGAAGAGATGCCTTGTAAGTCAAGTGATTGTTTCCCCAAAGGTATAGTACTTCTCTATATGATTGTACCTGACTGAGACATAAGAAAATCAAACTTGCAATGATATATATTAGTATCTATCATCAAGTTAAACTTTATGTCCCTAATTTACAACAGTAGATGAAAATTTATATCATCAATTAATACATTCAAACCATCATGTAAATCATAAGATCAATCAATAATATTATCAATGAGTATAGCAATCAATTATGACTGAAAATGGCACTTTGAGGCTAAACAAAGCAAGTTGTTGTAACATGTATTTTCTGCATAAAATTGCAGCCTTATGGTTGTAGCATTCATTCACTTTTATCAGCAATTTACACCATCAAAATATGCCAACAAGTAGCCCAAAAGATGCACCCTAGTTAGTAGAGTTAGTGTGCAAAATTTAGGAGCTAGTCTAAGGTTAGTTTAGGAGTTAAGAATGAATTAGTAGTTAGGGTTATGCAACCCTAATGTTTGTAGGTTAAAGTTTATAATATAAATTTAAGTAGTGGGAGAGAGGGGATTCCCCAGTAGGGGAAGACTCTTCTCAATGTGGCAAACCAACTCCAAGCAAGAGATCTTTCAAAAAACAAAAATTCATGTTTCCCAAGGCAATGATTTTATATCTCCAATGCAAAAAATAAATACCTAGAGCCTTTACTATTGGGTTAATGGAGTCAAATAAATGAACTAGAGATGGTACTTCGTTGGGGGTGTAAATCCTCTTACTTCCCAAGGAAAGTAACTCTAGTTAGGGTTTGAGAATGAGGGGTGTAAATCCTCTTACTTCCTCAAAAAAACCCTTGCAGCGTCAATGAACTTTAAGCAATAAATGATAGAGACTAGAGTGGGGATGTAAATACTCTTACTTCCCACTTAGCTCCTAGCACAACAATCCTTGACTTGTAAATATGATAGAATAAGAGTATAACAACATACCAAAATTAAGAAAGATGCTAAGATGCTCCACCATAAAAGCTAGAAAGCATTCATCCAAGGCTAGTGCCTCACTCATCCATCAACCATTTACAAGAGATAGCCATAAACAAGTGCACAAAAGACAAATATAGCCAAGTGTAGCGAAATTTCAGATCAAGTCCTCTCACAATAGAGAGAGTTATGTTCAAATGAAATCTTATGATCTCTTATTTATACAAAATGTCACCAAGGTGACTTGTCCAGATATTTAAGGGTAAACCACAAGACTAGGGGTCAACAACCATAATCTTTCCCCATTAACAAAGTAATATTAAAAAATTCATTTAAAGTCACTTTTTCACCTAAGAAAAACCCTAATTCATATGGATGTCACCCCTTTAGGGAACATTTTGGCACAAAGAGGAGGTTGTTGGTGATGGAGGAGAGTGGAGGGGCTTCCCAAAGCCATATATCAAGCAATACGACCATTTCCTTCATGAATCCTTCAAAACGTCCATGTTCCATTGCATGTCACCTCACCACCATGCCCTAACCCCCCAGGCACGTCATGCTAAAAAAGGAGATGTTTTTCCCCTCCTGGTAAAATCGTTTGGCATGTGAGGGTTGGGCTAGGTCTTCCACATCATCTTCTCGATCTCCAACACTTTGTCTTTATCATCCGACATGCGGGTCCTTGGCATCCACCTATGGGCTTGTTCTTCCAAAACTATCCACCAACTAGGTCCTGCAAAGAAAAATAAGCATGCCCTCTAAGGATATCAAGTCATAACATCATGATAAGTGAATCAAATCAATAAATGAGCCACCTAAGCATGTGCATCAAAGATCGCTATATCAAACAATTAATTTCTCAAACACATTATGCGACTTGTCAAGATTGGATGTGGGAGGGTTGATGAGGTGTCATATTGGGTATATATTTCCCTAGGTCAAGGAAAGTTCCCAATATATCCCTCTCCAAGCCAAGTAAAGTGGGTGAGGTGGTTGGGGTCAAGACTTAATGGGCATAGGGCTCATGACATACAAGAGGTCGTAGTGTCTCATTCATGGGTGCCTTTTTAGAGGGTGTGTTGTACCTTCGTTCACAATTCACTTTTTCCAAGCCCATTATTCTTCATTCTTTCATAATTTTGAGGAAAGATTGAAGACCGCTACCCTAGCATGGTGTTCAGATAATGACAATGTCACCCACAAACACCTAGTGGAAATGAGAAGGTTGGTTCGCGATGAGACCTCCTTTCTCTTAGCCATGCAACTGAGAGACATTACCCTAGTTTGGTGACTAGATGATGGTAATGTCATACCATTAGATATTCATGGACGTGATAGGTTGGCTCGTGGTGAAGCCTCCTATCCTTCAGCTAACCTTTTAAGCATTTTAAATCATGTTTCATTGTGGGTCCCCTTTACTCAAAGATAAGTGTTTTATTTCTTTCTTGGGTGATCCCTGGGTGAAGCATATAGAAGGTTCAGATATAGGCTTTTATCTTTTACCCAACATCAATCCCTCTGGGCCTTCAACCCCTTCTTCCCATAGAATGAGGGACAACCCCTTCTTGGGTCAATAGAACCTAAAATCCCAAGAGATAAGGAAATGAATGGGAATATTGATGGAAAGTGGTAAGTATGGTGAAGAATGGTACGATGGCTTATTATGGGAGTTCCCAGTAGAAAACCCATCCCCAAGGAAGACCACTTACTAATTATAATTCCCCAAAAGCAATAATGGTGTGTGTCTAGGTGAACCTAGTCTATCTTAAATCAAGCCTAAGCGCACCAAGCAATATGCCAAACCTCGAGCCCAAATGTCAAGCACATTCAACACATAAACCATACAAAGCCCAACTCCAATACCAAGCCCATTAGGTGTGGTTTTACATATCTCATCTATTCCACATGGCGAGCTTTGACATATATGAAGGCCATGTGTTTTTCTATTACCATTGCATGTAGGATTATGATTTTCAGTAAATACAAAAATAAAATGCAGACAACTTCTAGATGCCCGATTTTGCAGGTAGAGAATGTGTACGCAGCAGATTTGGTGAAGTATAGCTTCTTTCTGGATAGTTTGACAGGTAAAAAGACAACAGGTTGCATAAAAGTGAGCCACGAATTAAGCCATGAGTCTAGCTACCAGTCAAGATTACAGAGATTGAAATTCATTGTTCTAAGTAATAAAACGAAATGCCAAACTCCTCTAGGTTCAAAGCGTTTCAACGTTTCATCTCCAACTTTGAAAAAAGATTCAGGGTTTAGTTGGCTACTTATGACTTTATTCACCTGTTGTGATTAATTGGTTGTGGCATTGCAAAGCCATAAGACAGAAGGGATCGGGTTTTTCTCTGTAATAGATATCACATTTGCAATTGTACCTATAGCAAAGCAGGTAATCTCAATCCTAACATCGTGCACAGGTAATGGTGTTTCTTGCTTGGTTGATCAATCATGCAAATCATGCCAACAACAACTTGAAGTGAATTGCTTATCTGGAGAAGATGCATATGGTCAGGTCCTTGGAATGGTTCTTGTCTGTTGTTGGGTACAGGTTTTTGGTTTCCTTTTGTTCCCCAAAAAAACTTTACGATGAATTTTTGGATGCAGTCACAAATAAAATTGAAAGGGAATTGATTCTTGTTGGTGCAACTGATGTCGAGACAAACTGTAGAAGGGGGTTCCTCAGTGCATTGACAAGCTAGCACAGGCTGGTATTAAGATTTGGGTTTTGACTGGAGATAAATTGGAAACTACCATCAATATTGGATTTGCATGCAGTTTGCTGAGACAAGAGATGAAGCAAATACTGATCACATTGGATACACCTGAGATAAATGTAGTAGCACTGGTCATCGGTTATTTCACATGGATACAACATATATGCATATGGGGCAGTATTGCATTCTGGTATTTGTTTCTTTTTGTATATGGATCTACAATATTGACGACGGCATACAAAGTTCTTGCTGGAGTTTGTGGCCCCATTCCTATGTGTCGGTTCATTACACTTCTTGTTGTTATCTCTATTCTAGTTCCTTACTCCACATATACAGCTTTCGAAAGAAAGTTCTTTCCTTTGTATCACAGCCTTATTTCAATGGGCAAGGCATGAAGGTAATTATGAAAACCTGGTGCTAAATAAGATTCCAGTGCATAGGATTCATGTCGGTTTTATAGCAAGAGTTGAAGCTAGCGTCGAGCACTTTAAGAACTTATTCACGGAACAACCCAGATAATTAGCAAGCTTTCTCAAAGTGGGTGACATTTAACAGGAGTTTTTTTGAAATAAAAGCACAAAGGAATTGCAGAATCCTCGGGTAGGATAATTGCTTGACACAATGTTACAATGTCCTTCTGGAGGGTCTGCATTACAATTCCTCGACTCATACAATTTCAGGAATGGAAAAGTCTATATACTAGAATGGCACCATCTATGTTCAACAATGTAGTCCATCAACTTATAATGATACAATTTGCCATCAGTACAGTCACAAAAAATGGAGGATGATGGTGTGGTAGTTGCTCTCAAACCTGGAAATATCATTGATGATTCAAAACAAAATGAGGATGGCCTCTCTACTAGCCTTTCCCCCATGGTCAAATTTTTGTTCCCATCATTTTCAGAGGCCCCAAAGATCAGCCTTAAAGATCACAAAGCTGAGACAAAAATGCATTTTTGTGATTTCGAAGATCATTTTCAAAACAGAGCTTTCACCAGCGCAGAAAGCGGAATTATAACTAGTTAGTTGATGAAAAGCAGAGCTTTCACCAGCTAACTAGCAAATCTTAAGGCAAAATAGCTGGTGAAACCTTAGATGGCCAAAGAAAGAGTATTTTTTCCCATATCGAAGTTTTACTCAGCCAAATCTCTTGAAAACTCTTTCTAAAGATAGATATTGAATTATAAAGGCAAATCTAAGATCCACTTTTGATATTAAAGAGTTAGAGGACGTATTCAAGTTGTTTTGGCACCTATTTTGGAGGCAGTAAATTAGGGTTTTTTCCAAAATTAGCAAATTCAAATTTCAGCTTTCTTAAGAGTCATCAAACAGCCTTGGAAGGCTTATCTTCACTACACAGGGATTCTACATCATCTGAGG
>CBVK0101108807.1:0-11205 GCA_900067695.1 Picea abies | reverse complement strand
CTCTTGGCTAGGGTTTGGAACATCTGATCAGTCTTTGTTGATGCGCTATCCTTGGGGAAAGGTGCGCTACCATTTGTTTGGCTATCTAGTCTAGGGTTTGCTTCCGGAAGAATTCTCAGTCAAGGTTAAGGTGCCCGGAGGGAGGCTTCGACCTGTGGTTGGGTGAAGAGGGTATCGTCAATGGTAAAACGAGCACACCGTCTTGTATATTCTAACATCATTAAGATTAGCTTTAACATAGAATATTTATCTTCTTTTAACATTCAATAACTATATACTGAAATATATGAGCAACAGATAAACAAGCACCAAAGGACACAAAGATTTATCCTGGGAAAACCACAAACTTGGGGAAAAACCCAACTAACTTTTCTTAGAGAGAATAGCCCAATACAACCATGAACATGCTCTAATCACAAGAGCAAGCCAACAATGAAGAACTGAATACTTATCTCTTCTTCTTTTCAAACCCTAGCGAGGGTATAAAATTGAGTCACCAAAGAACCGACACAAGATAGACGCATCACTAGCGCACCACATAACTGGCACAATTGGTAACTGCAGCTGCAATTGCTACTGCTACTACAACTGTTGATGTAACTGCAACTGCTACTACAACTAGCATGAAGAAACTGGGATGCACCACACAACCTTAACGCAACTCTTCTAGAGGTAGAAAACATGAGAGATCACTAAGAACCACTAAGAATATCCTTCCCCAAGTGGGGCACACTCTCCAAGAGAACCAAAAACCATAAATAGAGAAACTGCAGTTGCAACGCCTAGTGCGCACTATAGAAGGAGAACTAACTATCTGTACAAATTAACTGACCCATATTAGTATTTATACTAATCTGGGCGCCTTTCTATGGTTGACTTATTATTCTAGGTCTTTATTATTTCTGTGGGCCGACTTCTCTTCCTAGAAATTATATTTCCACTTTAGTATTATTTCCTGTGGGTCGACTTCTCTTATGTCATCTTGTATTTTACTTTATTCTTTTTCGAGGTGTTATTCAACTGTTCAATGGTTTTCCTTTGAATTCTTGGAATATTCTTCTTATCTAATAAAATTTTTCCAGGAGGGAATGCCTCCCGCAACTACCAAAACATCAACACTCCCTCTTAGCTAGGGAGGTATTCTTCCATGATGTTTTCTTCTATTATTCCATTGACTACTCTGCAATCATCTAGTAGCACATAAATACTACAATGCCATTGGTAGCTCGAATCATATGTCATGGTCTCTGCAATCAAGTAGCACAAAACTAATCCCAATGTGAACTGGTAGTATCCATGACAATCAACTAGTAGTGCACAACTACTACAATTCCATCCAGTAGAAAACGACTGCGTCGATCCATAATAGTACACAACTATTTTCCAGTGGTACATAAGCACTCCTAGTAGCATACAACTACTTCCATTCTCTCTAGAAATCAACTAGCGGCACAAAAATATCACCATGCTGTCACAACTACATAGCAATCAACTAGTAGCACTAAGCTACTACCATGTTATCCAACAGTCTCGCATGACTATGCAACAATCAACTAGTAGCACTAAGCTACTACCATGCCATCAACCATAGTCATGACATGCAATCCATTAGTAGCCATAAGACTACTACCATGCAGTCGAATAGTCTCCATAACTATGCAACAATCAACTAGTAGCACTAAGCTACTACCATGCTATTAGCCAGAGTTATGATATATGTGACTATGCAACAATCAACTAGTAGCACATAGCTACTACCCTGTCATCAACCATAGTCACAAACTCTATGACTATGAAACAGTCAACTAGTAGCACACAACTACTACCATGCCATCAACCATAGTCATATCATGCAATCAATTGGTAGCTACACAAACTACCACCATGCAGTCCATCAGTCTCCATTATTATGCAACAATCAACTAGTAGCACACAACTACTACCATGCCATAAACCATAGTTATAGTCCCATCCACTAGAATGAATATACTCCCATAGTCCTCATGACTATGCGTGTCATATTTCTAGTCTCATCAGGTATGATAGTGCATTACCCCTTTAGTCACCTCACATGACTGATCTAGGGATCCCTTGGCCAGAGGGGTTAGCTGGCAAGAGAAAGGGGTTAGTTGGCAAGAGAAAAAACAACAAACCTCCCTCTCAATGAGGGTGGACATTCTACACCACACCAAGCTTGTCTCTAAAGTACTCATACTTCACTCTAGACACAAGCTTGGTGAGAATGCCCACTATCTTCTCATCCATGGATATGTATTGGATTTCTATAGCTCCTCTCTGCACCATCTCTTGGATGTAATGATATTTGATCTCTATGTTCTTTGACTTGTCATGAAAGAAAGGGTTTTCTGAAATCCTTATGCAACTTTTATTGTCACAATGTATCAAAGTTGGCTCCAACTCTAGATCAAATATCGCTCCAAGCAACTTATGAAGCCACATTGCTTCACGACTTGCCACATTAGCTATGATATACCCTTCCTCTATTATACTAAGTGCCACTGATGTCTTCTTCCTTATAAACCATGATATTATATCTGATCCCAAAATGAAGCAGCATCTGGATGTACTCTTCCGGTCCACTGCATTCCCTGCCCAATCAAAGTCTACATATCCCTGCAACTCCTTCCGAGACTTACATCAATCCATATCCCACTGTACCATGCATGTACCTCAACATATGTTTTTCTTCCATCCAATGTACATGTATAGGTTCAACCATGTACTGAGTCAAGGAATTCACTGCAAAGCATATGTCTAGCCTGGTGTTAACCAGGTACATCAAGGATCCAATCAACTGTCTGTACATCGTGGGATCCACCAAATTTGAAGATGAATCACTCAAGAGATTTAGATTCATCATCATAGGTGTGGCCATGGACTTGCAGTCCATCATCTTAAATCTCTATAGGATTTCAATTATATATTTTCCTTGGCTAAGGAAAATCACATCTCTGTCAAACCTCTGATCCCATCAAATCCATATCCTTCATTTCAAACTCTAAAGTAAGTTTCCTCTTTCACCCATCTATGAGATTCTCATCCCTTGTAATACATAGGTTATCCACATATAATATCAATGGGAAACCATCCCCAAGCTCATCAAATAACTGTCTGATCTAGCATATCATGCCCTGAGTGTCTACTTAAGATCGTACAAATATTCCTTCAATATGAAAACATGGGACTCCTCTCATGTTTCTTTGTGGCTGCTTTATGTACACTTCTTCAGTGCTACTATAACAAGTGTTCATTCATAATATTATCCCTCTCATTGGGAGAGTCCTATAGACACAAATCAATATTTGTACATCTCTATGCTGCCATCTGCAACATGCTTGATCTTGTAGATCAACTTGGAAGTCACCACTGACTTCTCTTCTGGTCTTGGAACCAAGGTAAAATCCATATCCCAGTCCTTCTGACTAGTTTCTTCCTCTGTCACTAAAACAAGGGAATCCTCCCAGGAGGTCTCATATCTCCTCAAAGCCTCTGAAGTTTCGATCTAGCCTCATCAACTCATGGCACCTGTCTGTCAATCCTGAAAGACATCTCTCTCTCTCCCATCTGAATTTGAGGAGGAATACTTTCTGAATGAAAGTCTCTAAGCCACTGATTGTCTCTGAGATTAGGTTCACTCTGATTCTGCATGCTCCCTATGAAGCTTGACTCCCTTTGAGTCTATATAATCATCAGAGTCATCTTATCCTTCTACATGTGATGACCTCTTCTGAAGTCTGATTTCCTATGAACACTCATGGGGAGGTTGCTCCTCCCTAATGGATCCTAAGGTATAACTCGCTCTGAACTCTATATCCTTCTGAGTTGGTACTTGGTGGGGCAAATTGACTTACCACTTGTGGAGCCATCTTCTCCTCCTCATGATATGGCTCATCAATGCCATATATCTGTATCTCCTTTGCATCCTACAAAGTATCACGAGACCATGTTAGTCTCTTCCTAGTCATTGCAACGATTTTGTGTAGGCCCTTTTACTGACTCTTCCCAATGATAAGAAGAGTGATCAACTGAACTAGAGAGATATATACTGTACATGTACTTTGTCCTCTTCTCCTTCATTACATGGATGTGTACAATCATGTACACAACTCTATGTCTTGATAGTCTTCTCCATGTATCAACTAGAGACCATCTAAATTGTTTCCTCCTACAACTGTCATCGTAGTTTCCTCTCAGAGCTATCACCTGTTACCTACCCGGAACAAGAGTAACAACAATGGAATACAACAAACAAGAATAATACTCTTATAATAAGAACAATAATAAAAACAAGAATGATAACAATCGTCATAGCATCTCCTTCTCAGATCTATCACTTGTGACCTTCCTGGAACAAGAGATAAAACAAAAATACAATAACATAAAATAAAAGGAAAACACTCTTCTAGTGTTGTGACCAATCATTCCTCCATGGTAAGAAAGAACAATATTATCTCCATGGTAACCTCCATGGAATTTACAAGATATCCTGCCTGGAACAAGGTCAACAACCAAGAACATCTCCTAGAGGAGATAAATTTATCTGAACAATGAGATTTTACTGATATGATCATCATACCAACAATATTCAAGCATTACTAAACATTTGATAGCAATAGAAATAATAGAATTCTAAAGACTGCTATTAAAGTGACAACACTTACTTAGGCTGTAGCAGTATAAATTATCAAACCTAATATGCAAACCTTGAGTCTATTTGTTGTTTTCCATTTGAGTTGTTCTATATTGTGTTCAATGAGATTTCTGTGGTGAGGGTTTTCAGTCAAGTTCGGAAAAACCACAGTTTCGCTAATGGATTGTCGACGTTTTGGATCCATCTTCAGGACAAGAAGTCTGGGTTATGATTTAAGAGAGACACTTCATATAAATGCTAAATGGAGAGATTAAATGTCGATTGGGAAGAATCCTAATTCTACATTAATTAAATAAGTTTATTTATAATTTTTTATTTTCAGTTATTCAATTATTATTTTATAATTTGTTCTTAGGTTTTGATTTTATTGAAATTTTTAATTCATTTGACATTTTTAATGTTGTTTTTTATTTATTTAAAAAGATTTTTAAATTTTTTAAATTTTTAACGAGAGTATTCTAATGTTGTTTATTTAATTATTTTTATAAAAAATTTCTATTTATAAATATCTAGATTGTTTGAGGATTAAATTAAGTCTTTTAGTATTTAAGTAATGATTAATCATGTGTTAGAAAAACTTTATATTTTAATATTTATTGAATTAAATTTGATTCTAAATTTAAAACTAGGGTTTTCTTAAAGTTGATTGTTTTAATTATTGTTCCTTTTTATTAAGGGGAGACAGATTTCATTCAGTTCTAGGCCATTATCTCTATTAAGGTTGCTTGGATTTCTTTGAATTTCAATCGCTTCCCTAATGAGACGTTTAAATAGGTGATCCTCTTTTGCTAGAATTTTTGTCTCTTCAAGGCGTACATGGTGTTTTGTTTTTAGGGAGTGTTTTGCTAAGGATGAGGTACGAATGCACTCATTCTTTATGTCGGCTCCATGTTCTTTAATTCTAATTTGAAAGGAGTGCCTGATTTCACTGATGTAGCATTTACCACATGAGCATTCAATCTTGTAAATTCCTTTGCATTTGTGCAGATCAAGTTTATCTTTGACAGATCACATATTTTGTTTGATGGTTTCATGTGGTTTGAAGGAGGTCTTAATCGCTTTTTTGCTAAGGATTGTGGCGATTTTGTCTGTTACTCTTTAGATGAAAGGGAGGTAAGCAGTGTTATTAGGGGTTTGGTTATTAGGGGGTTTGGGTGTTATGTTCATTCTCTCTTTGGCTCTATTGATTGCGTTTTTAATGTCTTTATTATTATATCCAATGTTTCTGAAAATGTTGGAGAGGTGATCTTTTTCTTTTACAATTTTTTCCTTGTCAGAGATTCTTATGGCTCTCGTAGCTAGGGTTTTAAGGACTCCTAGTTTTTGGTTGGGGTGGTGATGGGAGTTTGCATGTAGATAATTCTCTGTGTGGGTCTTCTTCCTATAAACAGTGTGCCATAAACTTCCATTGTGTTTCCTATTAATTGGAACGTCTAGAAAAGGGATGTTACCTTTTTCCTCAAGTTCCATTGTGAATTTTATGTCGTTTGAAATATTGTTTAGGTGTTGGAAGAATTTATCAAGTTATTCTTTCCCATGGGGCCAAAGAAGATTGGTGTCATCGACAAACCTTTTCCATCTTGTTGGTTTTAGAGGGTAGGAATCTAGGGCTCTCTTTTCAAAGTTTTCCATAAAGAGATTGACAACAATCGGGGACAATGGAGATCCCATTGCTACCCCACTAGTTTGTTTAGAAAATTCCCCTTGGTAATTGAAGAACATGGAGCGAAGAAAAACCTCGGTTAGTTTCGTTGTTTCAGGGCCAGTTGCTTATTTTACCACTTGGATAGCTTCATCTAGGGGGATTTTTGTGAAAAGGGCAACTACGTCAAAGCTTATGAGAGTGTCTTCAGGTTTCAATTTTTATTTTTCGATGATTTTGATAAATTCGTTGGAGTCTTTTATGAAGGAGTCGGTATGGCCTACTAGGGGGATAAGTGTCTTGGCTACATGCTTAGCTAGTTCATAGGTTGGTGAGCCTATGGTATTCACTATGGGTATGAGAGGAGCATCTTTCTTGTCAATTTTCGGTAGGCCATAAATCCTAGGAGTGATCTCGTTTTTGGGGTTCAAACGTTTCTTGGTTCTTTCATCTAGTTTGGAATCATTGATGGATTTCTTGACATCTTTTATAATCTTTTTAATGGGGTTGTTGGGGAGTTTTCTATAACTTCCACTTTGGGATAGGTGTTCAATCATTTTTGTGTTGTAATCATTTTGGTCTAAAAGAATTGTTGCGCCACCTTTATCGACTCTAAGAATGACTAAGTTTTCATTATTTCTAAGGTTTTTTTAGAGCTGCACGTTCTTCCTTTCTGATATTACTTATTGGAGGTTTCACCTTTCTATGAATGAGGGAGCACTCTTGTCTTACCTGGTTTTTGTCATCGTCCGTTAGGGTTTGAATACTGTTCTCAATACAACAAATGATGTTGTCGATCAGGATGGAGCTTGGGGAGATGGAGAATTTCAAACCTTTCCTTAGAATGCTAATCTCAGCTTCTATAGGTTTATATGACGACAAATTTACCACTTTCTTGTTGTTGGTGTCTGAGTTATTGGAATCTACGTTTCTGGTGTCCGCGCTATTGAAATCTATGTTGCTGGTGTCCGTGCTATCTACGTTGCTGGTGTCTACGCTGTTGGAATCTTCGTTGTTGATGTCTACGCTGTTGGTATCTGCGTTGATGATGTTGTCTGCGGTGTTTTTATTAATTAATTTATCAAGTTTAGATACCTATCTTTTGCGAGTGTGTACGTCCTCATTCTTTGCCTTAATGGTGGTCATAGCATCCAGCTTCTTCCATAATTCCGGTTCTATGGTCTGCACAAGTTTTAGATGGAGTTTAAACGCGGTTTTGGACATGTATTCGAGGTTGCACCTAATCATTTTAATTTCGCCTCTGGTTCTCGAGAGGCCCATCTTAAAGAAGGCCGATTTATTCCATCTTTTTTTCGTCTTGTGCTCAATCTGCGCAAATTTCGGTAGAACGTTCCTATTCCTGCAGTTTTTTTAGAAAATCTAAGTCAACAACTCTCTTTTTAATTTTAACCCGGAGCTTTTCAAGATCAGGAATTTCGTCCAGAGTTTTTCTTCTGTACAGTAAAATAATCTGTTCAATGAGATTTTTTTCGTGATACATCGTCAATGCTGCCTCCAAGTTTTGGGATTCCTCTGAGTCAACTAGATCGAAGATCCCTTTGGATCTACTATCACTGCTTGGATAAATTTCATTTTTCCAAGTGTACGTCTCCTACAAACATCCTCATCTCATATACAAGTACACCATCCAACATTGTATTCTAATATGAGACATTACATCAATAAAAAAAAGTTAGAAATAGGTTCAATGTCTAGGAAAATGTCAACATGCCTAAAACCCTAAAAATTCAATTTTGACAGAAAGTCAATTTGAGAAGTGCAATAGGTGCGCCAAAGTAGGGCGAGTTGATCAAAGTAGGGCAAGTTGATCAGTGGTGGAATTTGTCCCAATCAAATTTATAACAATTGCTCAATGATCTTGAAAAAGAAACTATGCAACAACAAATTGAATGCACAACAGAAAATCTCAACAACATGGCAAATCTCATGATCTTCCTTCCAATGGTTAGATTGTTCTGAAGGAAACCTCCATGTTAGATTTTCATTAGTTTCGTTAACATTGGATTTACCATAGAATTTTTATATTATTTTAATATTCAATAATTATATACTGAAACATATAAGCAACAGATAAACTAGCACAAGAGGACACAAAGATTTATCCTGGAAAACCCCAAACTTGGGGGAAAACCCAACTAACTTTTCTTAGAGAGAATATTCCAATACAACCATGAACATGCTCCAATCACAAGAGAAAACCAACAATGAAGATTTGAATATTTATCTCTTCTTATTATCAAAACCTAGTGAGTGTAGACAACTGATTCACCACATAAATGGAGCAAGATAGGCGCATCACTAGCGCAACACATGCTACTGCAACTACAAATGCTATTGTAACTGCAACTGCAACTGGGAAACACCACACAACCTTAGTGTAACTCTTCTGGAGGTAGCACACAAGAGATATCACTAAGAACCACCAATAATATTCTTTCCCAAGTGGGGCACACTCTCCAAGAGAACCATAAACCAAAAATAGTGAAACTAGAACTGTTGTTGCAACTGCAACTGCCTAGTGCACACTGTAGACGGAGAACTACCTGTCTGTACAAATGAACTGACCCAGATTAGTGTTTATACTAATTTGGGCGCCTGTCTGGGGCTTACTTCTTATTCTGGGTCTTTATTATTTCTGTGGGACAACTTCTCTTCCAAAAAATAATATTTCCACTTTAATATTATTTCCTATGGGCCAACTTCTCTTCTGTGGTATTCTATTTTACTTTATTCTTTTCTGGGGTGTTCTTCAACTATTCAATGGTCTTCCTTTGAGTTCTTGGAATCTTATTCTTCTCTAAGAAAATTTTTCCAGGAGGGAATACCTCTTGCAACTACCAAAACATCAACAATGATACCACATTTCATATGGAGTCTTGTTCTTAAGAGAATGTGATGAAATTTTGTTTCTCACATACACTACACACATAAATGCAACGACCCAACACATCATCTTCACATTATTGAAGAATAATATTGAATGTACCATATTCAAGAGTGTCATGTTCATTCTTTCTACTACACCATTCTAGTGAGGATTGTATGGAATAGTGGTTTGATGCTTAATCACATGTTAGTGAAGATAGATTTCAAATTCATTAGAAGTATATTACCCTCCATTATCAATACGAAGAGTAAGCTTCATTTTCCATCCATAGATAAAAAAATTTAAATGTTTCAAATTCTTGAGATTTATGTTTCAACAAATAAACCCAAAACATCCTAGTGTAGTCATCAAAAAAATTCGTGATATATTTATTACCAAAGGAAGATGCAATAGGTATGGGGATACACAAATCAAAGTGTATAAACTCTATCTTTCTATGTGTTCTCGAAGTGGAATCATGAAAAGGTTGATTGTTGTGTTTAACAAGGATACATGCTTGACATTGCTTCAAGTTCCTTGGAATGGTAGGCAAACCAGAAACACCATTTTTATTCAATATACAAATACTATCATAGTTGATCTGCCCAAATATAGCATGCCACAATAGATTGGAAGACAATGTACCTTTATAATGGTTAGAGAGGTATGTCGAATTTTGTTCTTATGTTGATGTCCCTTTTAGCTTAACAATTTCTCATCCTACCATCGTATCATGATGACCATGTTTTCAGAAGACCTCATTTTTTCAACTTTTCCACAAAACATATGAATATAATGGACTTGCTGCTGAATGTGCATAAGAGACAACAAGTTCTTTTGCAACTCAGGAAGATAGAGAACACTATGCAAAATAAAATCAATGAATCTAGGCAATTAAAGCATGATGGTGCCAATTCCCATAGGTTTGAGAGTAGAACCACCTACAAAGTTTACTACATCATCTACATTGTCATTTAGTTCCCTAAAGAAGTCTCTCTAAAAATTCATGTGGCAATTTGCACCATTGTCAAGAAACCAAGCATCTCTCCAAAAATTAAATGAAGTTTTGAACAAATCTCATTTATGCCAATATTGCAATGAGAAGTAATAGAATGAGTGGGTTTAGGGGATTTACTTTTTTCTTTATTTTGTTCCTATTTTTATTTGATCTTCTCCCATAGGATCCTACATGTTTGTACTTCATCTCCATTATTTCCACAATGGACACAATACATATCATATCTCTTACCTTGACTATGCCTTCCCCTGCCGCTGACATTCTTCTTTACACATCCTTGATGAATTAAGTGGAGCTTATGTTTTAGTAAAATAATCCACTCATAGAATCTTCCACATTTCTTAAAGAGACCAATGCGCGCATTATCAAGAGGCCCTTGTGTTTCCTTGGAGCAAAGGAGTCTAAATAACTTAATGTCCTCGATGGCTTCCAATGGCCGGTTTTGTTGGTTCATCACGATGACCATATCCTTCAATGCGCTATCAATATGGTCTCCTCTCAACAGAAAAATGATGGAAATCATTGAGAAGGTTGTTAAATTATCTGAGCACATGTCGAAGAACCTTCCATGTATGTCACCACACACACACACACACACATACATATACGTTGTGAAACAACCCATTGCTCCTCACCATACAACTTCATTAAGATAGTGCTTTGAGCACAACCTTTTTTCTAACTCTAAACAATGAACCTTTTTTCTAACTCTACCTCTTAAGATAGTGCTTTGAGCACAACCTCTTTCGATACATTTAGCTAAAAGAATTCAATGCTTTATTTATTGATGTAAGGCCTTCGACTAGATGGGCCTGGGGACCTTTGTCTAATTCCTCAAGGAGACGAAACTTGGGGTTGCTCCGACACCCAAGTTGGACTAGTGGGCACCTTGGGAATGCATATGCGCCAAGGGGCTTGCCCAAGTATGAAGTGACCAAGATATTGGGGTGTTTCAACATGAGGGGTGTGCCAAGGTTTGGTGTGTC
>CBVK0101108803.1:0-17038 GCA_900067695.1 Picea abies | reverse complement strand
AGGTGCACCCTAGCCTCTTACTTATACTTTTCCTTCTAATTCTCTGTTGAGTTAGGTTATCTCCCAGGGTTCATCTTCTATTCTTCTGTTGAGTTATCTTTTACTCCTTTCCTTTTCCTTTCTTAAGTCAACTTAAAAATATAACTTTTAGCTTCTTCACTTTTCCCCCCTTCAGTGTGAGACTATGACCTAGTGGGGGTGCCCAGGTCATTGAGTCTCCTCATTACCTCTCTAAGAGGTGGGGGACATTACATTGATACTTAACATTTCTTTTGTTTTCTTTCTTGAGCTTGCAACGTTTTCCAAATTGCGATATTGATTTGCCTTGTTTTTCCTGGTTTGGTTTGAAACTTGTGAAGTTTTTGGTTATCTGACTCATTGAAAAGGTTTGGAAAGGTTTGTTGGTATTAATTTAATTTTCAAATATTTCCCTTTTGAATTATTTGAGACTTCATTCTTACAACAACCTAGCTTTAATTTCTCTTTTCTGTTGCTTGCTTTGTTAAGACAATGGAGTGATTGGATGTTTTGTCAAGACCATGACATCTATGCATATGGTGTTGGATGTGTATCATGATAGCACACTATGAAAGTTTCAAGACTTCATAAGAGCCTCACCCATGCATGTGGTACACCCACCACCTACCTCTGCATCGCATACGGAAGATCATCCACTTGAACCATAGGAATCATGTGTGCCAAATGAGACCAATTTCCTTGCATATTTTGTTGCACTCTCTCTGCATCCCCACCTAATAGCTCATCTCCTAGGCCCCTTCGTCGATGTCATGGAAATCCCTCTAGGTGTCGTAGACCTACGTCTACATAAGAAAGAAAATTTTAATACTTGATACCATATAAAAAATATTTTCATTTTTTTTTTTACTTTATCAAAATTGAAAAACAGAAAAATGAAATATATAAAAACCATTTCATACCAATCTCTCCAAAGGAGGATCCTCATGGAAATGGCATGTCAGGTTCCCCTCAATAGTCAATCCCTCCATAGGGATATTCATTGATGGCTATAACATGTCGGTGCCACCAGTGAAATAACTCATCATTGTAGGGAGTTGGCACCCTACCACCTCCTAGCTGCCTCATCACCTAAGTCCATCATGACATGGCTGGATCACATAGTCTGTGTGGAGTAATCTCTACTCTAGGGCTCAAACTTGGAACCATCTTAAAGAAAAAACTACACAGTATGGATGCAAACCCATAGTTCCTCATTCACCCTTGTTTGCAATCCGTCAACTGGATCTTCATGTTAGACAATAGTGACATGCACTAGTCATAAACAGTGGTTCTCAAACACTCCACAACATATAACATGAGTTGCCTCGACACCTAGTGCAATGAGGCTGACCCTAATATCCATGTAAGTATAAGCATGACAATATTTAGACTCATGATGTCAATCTCCTTGATAGGGATTTGGATGCCTACTTTATCTGTTCCTGAAAAAACATGGGTGGAAATGTACTCTTCCATAGCCATCCCACCTCCAACCCCTCTATCCTTGACACTCACCATCTCACATGGGTGAGACAATCTTGTGATAAAATATATGTCATCCACTTCAATTCTCAATGGTTTCTCATCGCAATTGAAGGCCTTTGTCTATGGATCCCAATAGTTTATCAGTAACTAGAGAAACCTCACTTGATCCCCCATTCATTTGATGGAACAAAATTTATATAGCCCACATATTTGTAAATCTTTCTAGGCTCTTATGTCTCTTTCTACTACTGCATCCACCTCCTCATGCTCCCTTTCCCTCCATTCAATCACCATCCTGCAAAGGAAAGACCAATTTTTGAGTTAATCCTCTTGAACAACATTTTTTCATAATTGTATGTGGGATACCCTTATGACAATCGCATATAGTGATTCATGTACGTAGGTAGGCTTTGCTTTTCCCGCATAAATGAGGTCATGTATGCGACCCAATGAAATGTCACCCACGTACAACCTAGTTTCTAGTTAACTACCTCTAATACTCAAAAAATGGTCACTAAATAGAAAATGTAAACCATTGAAATCGAAGAAAATGGGTAAAATAGTTACTTGGTCCATATGGTTTCTGATTTCATTGATCGCAGTTCCCACAATTGCCACTAGAATATTGTGGGTAAAAACTCAAATGGCATGGAAAAATTTATTATTTTTACCATTAAAAGAATTTTTTTACCAACTTTGTATAGTTTTACCCTATCTTTTCTATTTTTGGCCCTATGGACTAATAGCGTAGTGAAAGACTTGGTTTTAAGTTGTTTAGTTCAACATTTTTAATTGATTTCTCGACATATAGGATATGTTTTCATCCCGCTTTCCATTCCTACATCGTCCTATGACCATGATTCGTACACCCTAGGTACAAACCCATTTCTTAGCAATGAAAAACCTTCTTATTGATACTATATGTGTCGTTATTATGTGGTAGAGACTTACCAAACATGGGTACCCTAGTTAGAACCCATTTTCGTCATTTGGTAGCGATGTAGATGTTATTTCATAGGACCGAGAGTTCCTTATAGTCCCAATATGACTTTGCATTTGAACCCCATTTTCTTACTTAAGAGAATTTTGATTACTACCTATGGGACTCCCCCCGAGTCTTGGTTAAGCTCTTTCTCGACTCCCGAAAAATGAAAAGATTGTTGAGTGAACTTGTCTCTTTCACACTCATTAAATGTTTTTGAAAGGACGTCTATTTGGTATAATTTTAACCCTTTTCTGGATCAAGTATGCTAATTATGAAAAATGAGTACTCTAGTCGCCATTATCTAGAAGAGTTCTCCTAGGTATTATTTTATACTTTTTCGAGCCTAGGGGACTAAATCTATGAAAAATGACATTTTTGAGTTAAGTAGTAATTGTAATCCATTATATTTCTTGAATTATTGAGCCTATTTATGAATCCCTCTTTCTCGTTATAAGCCTCTTTCCCCATCAATTATCATAACTAGCCATGCAATTCCTTTCATATATCCTTTGTAGCTTGACACCTTTTTACCATAGAGGAAACATCCCCCTGAGTTTCCATACCCTACATGCAATCCCTTGCATTGAGAATAGGTATGCTTCAATCCTAGGAAATAGTTGGTTACTTGTGACACTTGTTTCCTCTCTTGTATCATAGCATTTCTTTTCCTATGAAAAAAAAAAAAAGATGGGTAGAAAAAAAATATTATCTCCTATCGGCACCAATCCCATCTCCTTTGAAAAGAGCACAAACTCTTTAGTCCATTTTTATCAAAGTTTTGGGTTTATCATACACTTAGGAGGCTTATCTCATCACTTAGAGTCTACTCCTGAGATTGGTTATTCTTCCAGTCCCTATGGAGAGTTTTTTCATGCCTCTTGCGTCGCAAGATTTTAATAGCTATTAAACCTATGCTTCTTGATTTATCCATGTGTTTGATGGAAGTTTAAATTCGTTGTCAGCCATTCCTCATAACTCTTGACTTTTCATGTCATCCATATCCTCAGTGTATCTTAGAATCACATGAAGTTGGTGTCCTACCTTTCACCATGCTCCTACATTCATCATTGGTAGGTAACCTTGAACACAACATATGACATATCCTCATTGGTTGTTGGTTGGGTGGTTTCCCCTATGTTCGATGGAAAGAAATCTATTCACACATTGGTGTTTATGAAATTCCTTGGATTCCATTAGACCTATTATTGGTTTCCTCTCCTTTGTCATAATTTTTCATCATCGGTTGTTATTCAGAGGGTCTCTTTCATGTACTACTTTCATCTGGTGCATGTGAGAGACTCACATGGTCGTTGGTTCATGAACATCCTATTTGTTTGAGATCCTCCTAATTATCAAGATATTTATTTTCACCTCATTCTGGATGATGAGAGATTCCTTAATTCTCTCCATTCAATGGGTATCCTTCCATTGACTACAGATCATCTATTATGGAAACAAGACCTATAGACTGATGAGTACCTAGAGGCTTGCAATCATTAGTGGTAGGTTCTCTTGTCATAGACAAATGTGAATATATCAATGTATTATAATCAATGGGTTCTTAAAGTGTTCAATATCAACACCCTTATTCACACTTGTCGAATGTACTCGACGCCTTGACACCTACTTTCATTATCAGTGGGTTGCCTCTCATTTATTAACGGTATACCTTAAATAACGGTAATCAAACAAAGTCTCATTGTTTTCGAATTCAAATCCTATATTCACATAATGTAGACTCTCACCTTCATAATATAGTGTATAACACCTCGATTTCATAGCCGTCGCACCCCACATCTGCTATTGTCTTTCATCGGACTAGTATATATAGTACTTCAACGATCATGTACGATCAGATTGTACTCCATTGTATACAGATATCTTCGGTTGATTTTGAGACTAGACTCCACTATGTCTTGTTAGTGACTATGAGAGCCTATGGCATATATCAAATTTTTATTTCCTATTCATGGCCATGAACAACTATTTGATATATATTCATGTGGATCTGTAGTGTAATTCAGATTGGCATCCATGTGTACAATGTCATTATGGATTGTAATATTCTCATGATTAAGTAGTACTTCCAGTTGAGTCTTCATTACTCCACTTCTTGGAATTATAATGTATTTTGGCCATCATAGATAGTCCTTTGACCTCACACATTTGAGGGCATCTCTTATAGAAAAAATTTCCTCACTCCATGGATCTTTCTTGGATGACCTTCCACTTCCCTCTGTTGACTTAAATTCCACTTTTTTTTCACTCTAGAGCTAAAAATACATATTTTTTTACTTATACATGACCTACCAATTAGAAAACTCATGTATATGCAACTTTCTCCACTACAACCCATGTACATCATGTTTGCTTCTAAAAAATTAAAAATATGTCAGGTTTCCATGCCATATCACATGATCCATGATCCTTGACCTTCCATATACTGGAAACGCTATGATTCAACCCTTTAATTCCATTAGGAGGCTATACATTGAGCTATATCCAAGACTTGAAGACACTCAACACATCATTGAGAGAAAAGACACTCTAGAGAAATTTCACTTCATATTGAGTCTGCATCCCTTTGACCTTGAAAGATTGAACTTGTTGTGTTCATCCCCCAAGCTCTTCCTATATTTTGATGGAGAACCTCATTCAATACTACGTGTGAGATTTCCTTTATGGAGGATTGAAGTGGTGTAGGACCAGCTAGAGAGACTTAATTTCTTGATTCCGATATGTGTCTTCACAAAAGTTTGTCACCTATGTACTTTTGTTGATTACATTAATAGAAATACTATTTTTTCATCCAATTGATATCTTTCAAATATTTGAATTACTTTCCATGGGAGTCTTTGTTATTTATGTTAATGGATTATGCTAATTTATATGCTAACATTATATATCATCACCACATGTTTGTGTATATTGGTTATTGAGGACAAGTTACAAGTATAAATCATTGGGTCGTGTGGTCAATGGTGGTGTTCTTCAAACATCCGGACGAGGTATGATCCTAGCCTTATATTTTTAGCATTTCATTTGTATAGCATATTTGATATTAGAGTTGATTTATAGGTGTCATTCCATATGTTGTGTTTTTCCCCTAGCCATAGATATATTCTCCTCATAACATGTATGCAAGCTCCAAGGAAATATAGAATATCTGATCATGATCCCTAATAAGGTGTTGAGGTTGATGGGAAAAGATCTTTTGGAAGGAGGTTCTTAAGGAACCCCACATCATCCAACTTGATCATGAAACAAAATAATTTGAGGAACATTTAAATGAAATATTGAACCAACAAATATATGAAGAAATTTTTTGTGAACCTTACCAACCATAAACTTGGTTTTCAAGAAATGTTCGTTTCTAACTACATCAGAGTCCTTGTTTTCACAATTAGACTTTCTTTTTCTCTTTAATATATTTTTTTCTTCTAGACTATCCTACTATATTTGTAAAAGAAACTCTTCCCTTAAGATTAGGAGAAATTCCAATGCATCCATACATGTAACAGTCTCATATGTAGAATCATATCCATGTTTGAAAATATATACCTCAATGGATGCTTGAGCATGAGAAACTAGTTACACTAATGGATATGGTACAAGGAGATGTTGAATAATGGAATAATATTGTGGGTTGATAATTGTTTGGAGCCAAGCTTCATTGTAATCTTTGTCTCCTTGGTTCTCTTCTTCATTATAAATTTTTTACATGTCCTCCTTTTTCATGCCATGTAGATACTCTAAGATTTTTTTATTACTCTCTTGAATGCATCAAGGATCTGATGATAGCAATGTTTTGTTAGGTACCATATCTATTATAATAATAGAAAATATAAATACTACGGAGAATAATAGCAAAACTAATAGAAGAACAACATAATAGATGAAAACACAACACCAAAATAATACCTTTATTGATAGGAAACAATCTTCACTTGGATCTTCGAGGGGGAAACCTCCAGTCGACCAGCTCTCTATTACAATAATTCTCAAGAAAAAACTTCTCATTCCCTTGACTCCTATTTATACTAAATCTATCTACCACAAGAACAATCTAGAGTAAGATATTCTAGGAGCAAAAGCTTCTATTGGGTATTCTTACATTTGACTTATTCTTCCTTATAAATAGGCCTTACTAATATTGGCCTTTATTACATGGAATATGTATTATTATACTTACATGAGACATTAGTAAGTTTATGTCCCTAACATGCCCCCCTCCCCAAAAATAGTCTTATCCTCAAGGCTTTAGATGAGGAAATTGTTACAGAATGGTAGCTAGCTCCCAGGTGGCATCTGTTGGAGATGTTTATTTATACTATACTAACACTTCCTTTATGGTGATATGATGGATATGATGCTCACGTTTTTCCAACACTACTTGTTGCTGCAACCAGATGGAGTCTTCTTCATCCAACTCAAGGAGACTGGTTTGAGTTTGGCACTTAGTTCCAAACACCTTCTTTAAGCATGAGACATGAAAAACATGATGGAGCTTAGAATGGATTGGAAAAGATAATTGGTAGGTGATTGGTCCCATGTGCTTGAGAACTATATAAGGACCATAAAATTTAGGTGAAAGTGTCTGACAATGTCTGGCCTTGCGTGAAGTATACTAATAAGGTTTCAATTGAAGAAACAACTGGTCACCCTCAACAATTTGACATTCAGAATGGACTCGATATGCTTGTTTCTTCATGTGATTATGATCCATTACCAAATTCTCTTTAAGGGAATGGAGAATATCCTCTCAAATTTTAAGAGTTTGATCAACCTACTGAACCTTCGAGACACCTCACATATATGAGAGAACTTTGTTGATATTATGGTAGCTACAGGAGCTATTAAAGTCCATTTGTGACCTTTGACAAGATTAGAATATTACGAAAGCAAGAAAATAATTGAATATAACCTTATAAGAGATGTTGGCTAAAGGAGATAATTAATATTAATTAATTAGCACCCAGAATGAGAAGTTGGTCTTGGAAATCTGGTAGAAGCAACATAAATATAGGAGGTCAGTCTTCATTTTAGACTCAATTCTCAGAACCATAGAAATACACTTGTGTGCACTATAGCTGGGCATTTTTGTGCACAAGTCCTAGAGAAGATGTTGCCGCCAGTTCTAAAGTCTATAGTTTCTATCTTTTTGGGTTGGATTTTCCAGTCAGTTTTGGTGATTTTTTTCTTGGTGCATTATCCTTAGTTGGCTATTGATTTTCTACTGAAACTCTTCTGTCTATCAAGGTCAAGGTGCTCGGGGGTGGCATTAGTGCCTATTGTTGGGTGACAATATTGCTATATTGTCTATGGTTAAATGAGCACATCCAAAATTCTAACAGGTTATGGGCCCACACTTCCTTCATTCATTCTAAACACTAGAAGGGAGCATATCCATAAGGATTCTAAGCTTGTTGAAGAACTGTCACTAGGGTTTCTAGTAGGAACAATTACTAAAGCATTGTCACTAAGGTTACTAGTAGGTGCAGTTGTAGAAACCCTAAAACCCTGATCCAACACCTTATGATGGAACACCTCAATCAAGGAGAAGTTATTCAAGTTCACCTTAGTCCAGCAAACCTCTTGGCACTCTCAGAAGGCAGAAAAGTCAAAGTTGAAATTTTGGGTCAAAGATTGACCAGTCATTAGTCAACCGAAGTCATGAATGAATAGACTAATCACATACACTACTCAACACTCATAGGAACACTTGACTATGACATGTGGATAATTGAAAGTGGAGATTCTAGGCATATGATAGGAGATCAATCCATACTCTCCAATCTAAATGAAAATAAGACATCGCACAAGGTAGATCTCGGAGACAAAAGCACTTACCCAGTTGAAGGAATTGGTCAAGCCTCCATCAAGTTGAAAACATGAAACAATGTTCAATTGAGCAATGTCTTATATGTACATGGTTTAGAAAAGAATCTTGTATCCATATCTTTCCTAGAAGACAAAGGAAACATAGTATCTTTTGTAGATGGAAAAGTGTTATCTTGGTCTAGAGACTCTAGCATAGAGAATGTTAGATTTATTGGAACCCATGAAGGAAGACTATACAGACTACTAGAATGAAATGATGAAGCCCTTGTACATGATGAAGTCAATCCCAATGAAATTTGGCATAGAAGGTATGCTCATATCAACTATCAAGCATTACCCTTCCTCAAAAATATGGTTGAAGGAATACCAGAATTACAGTCTACGCATGAAGTAATTTGCAAAGGATGTGCTCTTGGCAAGAATATCAAGAAACTATTCTCAAACGGCAAGAATAGATCTAAGGAAATTCTAGATCTAATACATTCATATGTGTGTGAATCGATGCCAGTCAAATATCTAGGAGGTTCTCTTTACTACATAATATTCATAGATGATTACTCCAGAAATAGATGATATATCTCTTGAAGACAAAGGATGAAGTATTCAACAAGTTTCAAGAATTCAAAGAAGAGATAGAGAACCTCACAAACAATAAAATCAAGACCTTGAGAACAGATAATGGAGGAGAATACACATCCACAGAATTTGTTGCCTTTTGCAAATCGACAGGGATTAGGAGTGAGTTGATTGTTGCTCATAATCCTCAACAAAATGGTGTAGCAGAAAGGAATAACAGATCCATTGAAGAAACCGTGAAGGCACTATTGAACGATCAAGGTTTATCTATGTATTTATGGGGAGAAGCATCCATGACAACAATATATGTTCAGAAAAGAAGTCCTCACTGCATATTGAAGGATATGACTACAGAAGAATCCTTCTCAGGAAAGAAACCTAATTTGGAAGAATTAAGAATCTTTGTATGCCCTATTTACTTTCACATTCCCAAGGATAAAAGGAACAAATTACAACCCTCAGGAAAGAAGGGCATATTCTTGGGATATAGTGAATCATTCAAGGCTTATGGACTAGCACATCAGTTAAATAGCTACTGGTGAATGCCGAAAGGCTGATAAGATGAAACGAATCCTTAAAAGAATATATTAAATTTTATTATTGATTAAAAAATAAACGGATGAGCTTCATTTATCTGGTGTTAATATTTTAATTTTTGTTAATCACTTGCATGGCAATCAGTTAGCTATCAAAATAATTTTTAAATATGATTAGGTAAATGTTAAAAAGTAAACACATAAACAGATGTCTTTATAATAGCTAGGAAGTTAATGATTGAAATCATAACCATTTATTTTGTGTGACTACTAAGAATATTCCAGCCATATTTAATCTTGTCCATAGAAAACTTATTAAGCACTAAACCCCTATTATATCTACCCATTGTCAATAGGTGTACGCCTTTCAGCGTAAATATATATCCTAGAACAACATAATATTGAAGTAAGAAGAGACATAACCTTCAATAAAAAGATGGATTTCAAGAAATTCATAGAAGAAACCATGGAAGAAGAAGAGTATGAAGGGGCTATTGAAGAAAGAACATGTCTTCCAGAAATTCAGAATGAAGAAACAGAACAGCCTGATCATCTGATGCAACCCCATGAGAACATTGATTCAGATATTGTACCTAAAACCAAGAAATGACCAGCTTGGGTTGAAGCTACAATACAAGAAAAAGAAAGACTCGGCCCCAAGTGGGACCTTTAGAAAAAGTAAGAAGCCCAAGATATTCTCCAACTATGCAGCATGTATGAGAAATATTCTAGATGAAGAACCTACCACGTTTGAAGAGGTAGTTCAGAAGAAACAATGGAAAGAATCCATGATAGAAGAACACCAGTCCATCATGAAAAATGATGTAAGAAAACACCTCCATTAGAGCTATAGTGTCTCTTGCTACTTCTATGGGATGGAGTTTACATCAAATGGATGTAAAAGAAACTATCCTCAATGGAGCGATCAAAGAAGAAGTATACATTGAACAACCTCAAGGGTTTGAAGTACATTCCAGAGATACTCATGTTTGCAGACTAAATAAAGATTTATATGGACTCAAGCAAGCTCCAAGAGCTTGGTATGCTAGAATAGACAGCTACCCGATGAGACTTGGTTTCTCCAAAAGTCATGCAGATCCAAATCTTTACTACAAAGTCATGAACAATCCACCTATGATTCTGCTACTATATGTCGAAGATCTATTCTCGATAGGTAAAGAGTCTCTCATTATACAATGTAAAAAGGAACTAGCTTTTGAGTTCAATATGAAAGATCTTGGTCTCATGCATTATTACTTGGGACTAGAATTATGGAAGAAGCGTGTTGAACTATTCCTTGGACAAGAAAAGTATGCAGTAAAGATTCTTAGGAAGTTTGGAATGATGTATTGCAAATACATGGACACTCCTATGACCATAGATATAACAAAAGTAAGAGATTGAGATTCAGATCTAGTATATTTGTCCCTATATTGACAATTGGTTGGGTCATTAATGTATTTAGTAAAAACTCAACTAGACATTTGCTTTGCTGTAAACACACTAAGCCAGTTCTAGGTGGAACCGAGACATGAGCATTGGATAGTTGCAAATCATGTTTTAAGATATATTTGTGGGACACTAAACTATGATTTCAGATATACCGCATAAGGTGATATAAAGCTTCATGGATTCATAGATTCAGATTAGGAAGGAAGTGCAGAAGATAGGAGTACTTCAGGGATGTGTTTCATCTTGGGCTCCACTATGATATCTTGGGACAATAGGAAACAAAAGTCTGTCGCACTAAGAACAACATAAGTAGAAGATATCGCAACATGTGATACATGTACAGAAGCAATATGGCTAAGAAAGATGATTTTCGAACTATTGGATTAGGTTCTAGATTCGACCATAATACATTGTCACAATCAGAGTTGTATAAGTCTATCAAAACACCTAGTATTTCATGAACAATAGAAACACATTGAGATCAAATACTAATTTATTCAAGATAAAGTGCAGGAAGGAGAAGTGAAGATCCAATATATTCCCACAAATGAGCAGTCAACAGATATCTTGACAAAGCCTCTATCCATAATAAAGTTTGCATATTTCTGAGACAAATTGGGGATTGTTAAAATAACTCCCTTAGCTGAAAGGGAATAAATGGATCTCCGGGTTGGGAGGGAGAAATGACATATCATTGATTTATGGACATTCATTTTTAGTTTTGAAAAATGGCCCAGAATGGGAAGTTCCTTTCCAGTTCGGATAATGGTTTGAGATTTCTGACAGACAGGTATTTTCCAATTCGGAAAATGGTCCATATCGAATGGTCATTTTCGTAATGAAAATGGTTTGATGGATCGTTGATGTACCATAGACAATTATTACCCTTGTGGCTAGTGTGGGGGAATGGTATAGGAAATCATCTCTTCTTGAAGCTCACTCTTAGTAGTGGTCAAGAAGACTGGTCCGCCTCACCGAAAAATCATTCTTTCGAAGCTCAGAGTTGTGAGGAGTTTCGAAGAATGGTCCATTTTGGAGGTTGGTGCAAGACAATCATTTCCTTAGGAAATAGTCCAGACTATCATTCCTTAGGGAAGATTCATTCTCTCCATTTTTCACTTTGTTTACTATCGGAGGAATGGCCCAGATAGGTGCATGGTCCAGGTTTAGCAATCAGGGGCAGTAATTCCCTAGGGCAGACTCATTCTCTCTAGGTTGCACTTTGTTTAGTGCCAAAGGAATGGCATGGATAGGTGAATGGTACAGGCTCAGAAATCATGACAGTTATTCTTACTTGCTTGAGGAGAATAGTCTAGATAACCCATCATTGATGATATACTCTCTGAGGGAAGATGTTATTCTATATCTGATGGGTGTGATTGGAAGGATGGACCAGATGACTCATTTTATATCATAACATTGTTTCTATGTAGGTTTATATCAATTGATATGATTACTATGGAGACTGTATGTCTCCAGATAGTAGAGGTATGCTACTGTGGTGGATATGTTACACTATTTGTGACTATATGTCATGGATTGAATATTTGTGTACTACTATGGATAGACACAGTTGTGTTCTATCAATTGTCATTGTACCAGTTGTCATGGAGATTATCTAGTTGGATAAGAATGATGGTGCTCGTGATTTAACTAGCCTATGTGGCTATAATGATGCTACCAGTTGAATGGTTCATTTGTGACCAAGACCATTATCCATTATACCTCCCTAGCTAGGAGGGATTGTTTATATAATGGTAGCTACGGGAGGTATTAACCTCCATTTGTGACCTTTGAAAATATTAGAATATTCCGGAAGTAAGAAAAGAATTGAATATAACCTTAGACGAGATGTTGGCTAGAGGAGATAATTAATATTAATTAATTAGCACCCAGAATGAGAAGTTGGCCTTGGCAATCTGGCAGAAGAAGTATAAATACATGACGCCATTCTCTATTTTAGACACAATTCTCAAAATCACAGAAATACACTTGTGCACACTATAGTTGGGGAGTTTTATGCGCAAGTCCTAGAGAAGGTGTTGCCGCCAGTTCTGAAGTCTATAGTTTCTATATTTCTGTGTTGGATTCTCTGATCACTCTTCATGATATCTTGCTTGGTGCATTATCCTTGTTTGGATATTGATTTTCTATCAGAACTCTTCTCTCTGTCAAGGTCAAGGTGCTAGGGGGTGGCATTAGTGCCTATGGTTGGGTGACAATATTCCTATATTGTCTATGGCTAAACGAGCACATCCAATATTATAACAAACTAAAGGGGTATTTTTTCCATATAGTGCTTCAAAAAGAGTCATTCCAGTAGTTGTATGGTAAGAGGTGTTTTACTACCATTCAACTAGTGGTAACCATTGAGCACACTGATTTTTTCTCTCGTATGCAAAAAAACTAGAATATGTTTCCAAACACTTATTGACAACTTCATTTTTTCCATCAGTCTGAGGATGATAGTATGTTCTGAGATGCAATTGGGTTCCTTGTAGCATGAATAATTCTTGCCAAAAATTGATGGTGAAAGTCGAATCTTGATAAAAAACAATAGAATGAGGCATGCCATGAAGCTTGAAGATATGATCCATGAAAATTTGAGCCATGGTAGAGGCGGCAAATGGATGTTGAATATCATAGAAATGAGCATGCATGGAAAGATGATCAAATACCACCATGATGACTAACTTATGGCCTAATTTAGATAATCCGACAATGCAATCCATAGAGATATCCCTCCAAATAATGGGTAGAACCAGAAGAGGTTGTATTATGCCAGGGGATTTGATTGTCTCTCCCTTCTTTTGTTGACATAAATCACATTCCTCCACAAAAGTGCAGACATCCTATTTCATACCATCCTAGAAAAAAGAATATTTGGCGATGTCATAGGTTTTGGTAAACCCTGAGTACCCAGTTGTGGGTGTAGCATGAAGCTTAGAAAACATCGTGTATTTAAGTTGTCACTATTTACTTAAATAAATACAACCTTTGTAGCAAAGATCATCATTGTGCCAAGAGTACCTTGGGGAAACTGGATAATTGGCTTGCAATTGTTGGATCAGACACAAACTTTCGGAATCTTGTAGCCATTCCTCGCACACATCTTGGATCCAATCAGGTACAATGAAGGAGAGAGAAAAGAGGGACCCTTCATCTTCATATTTTTTTGAAATAGTGTCCACAACCACACTTTATTTTCCTTTCCTGTAAATGATCTCATAATCATATTCAAATAGCTTAGTCACCCATTTGTGTCACTCCGATGATGAAATATGTTGCTCCAGAAAATACTTGAGGATTTGATGATTTGTCTTAATTTGGAAGTGTTGCCCCAATAGAAAAGGGCGCCAGAGATCCAAAACATGCAAAATAACCAACATTTCCTTTTCATGGACTGATTCTCCAAAATGTCACTTCAATAGTTTCTTGCTGGTAAATGCCAAAGGCCTACCATATTGCATAAGGATTGCTCCAATTCATACCCATGAAGCATCACATTCCAATACAAAGGTCTTTGTGAAGTCGTGAAGGGAAAGGACAAGAGTGGCACAAATACACTCCTTCAAGGCCTGGAAGGAACTGATCAATTGTTGGATTCAAAGTGAAAGCATTCTTTTTAAGGAGATCAATCAGAGTTGTCACAATTTTTCCATAATTCTTAAAAAAATTGTGATAATAGCATGTTGAACCTAGAAAACCATTCAAGATTTTGAGAGTCTTGAGGTGAGACCAATCCTTCATAGCTTCAATATTCTTAAGATCCACCCTGACACCATCCTTGCCAACAATATAACCCAAGTATTCGACTTGTGAGGCTCCAAAAGAACATTTATATTGTTTGAGTAAAAGTTGGTGCTGAGAGAGTAGATTAAGAAATCAATCCATATGAGCATGATGGATTATCCATGTTTTACCATAGATGAGAATATCAACAAATAAAACTAAGACAAAATAATGGATAAATGGATGGAAGACATGATTCATGAGGCTTTGGAAAGTGGAGGAAGAATTACAAAAGACAAAGGGGATGACCAAGAACTCATAGTGGCCCTCATGAGTGTGAAATGTAGTCTTAGGAATGTATGCCTCTTTCATATGTATCTGGTGGTATCCATAAGGAACATCAAGTTTAGTAAAGAACTTGGCACCACTTAATTCAACCAAGAGATCATCGATGAAAGGAATGGAAAATTTGTCTTTGATGGTGAGTTTGTTGAGGGCATGAAAGCCAAGACACATGTTCCCTGAGCCTTATTTCTTAAGTACCATGACAATAGGAGAAAAATAGAGGATAGTACTAGGATGGATAAGACCCGCAGAGAGAAATTCTTGAACATTTTTCTCAATTTCATTTTTCTGGGAAAAGGGATGACTATAGGGATGGACATGGGGAGGAAGGTTGTCAGGGAGGAGGGGAATGGAATTAGCATCAACACCACAGGAAGGGGGAATTCCTTTGGGAGTGGAAAAAATAGCTTGATGTTTGGAGCGGATGGATTAGGTCAAGATGCACAGAGGGTGTCTTAGTGGCTTGAATGGAATGGAGTTGTGCAATAATGTCAAAATGACCCTTTTCTAGGATTTTTTTTCATGCGATGGGAACTTATGATCTGATGGGAACAGACTGTGATTCATTGGAAATTATATTTTTGGACCACCTAGTTGACTTGCATGGTTAATTCCTTAAAATACATGATAATAGGGCCAAAAGTCCTTAACCATTCAATACCCAACACAATGTCACAACCACCCATGTCGATAACAAACATATGGGAATTCATTTTGTACTGACCAATTTGGAGACACACATTTTCACAATGCCCCCCACATTTCATGTACCCACCATTGGAAATCATGATTTGAAATTTGTTGACTACATGAATATAACAATTAGTTTGTTGGGAAATGCAGTGATGAATAAAATTATGGGGGTTGCCACTGTCAACAATGATGATGGCCTTATGATGATTAATGTAACCAATTATCTTGAGGGTTTGGGGAGCAAATAAGCCAGTGAGAGAATTAAGGGAAATGACCGATTCAAATTTTGTGGGGTCCAAGGGTGGAGTAAGGTCAGTTGGTTCAAGTGACTTAGCCACAAGGGGATCCTCAACCTCTTCTTCAGAAACATCCTCATATATGGGCATAAAAAGATTTTGTTCCTTACACTTGTTCTGAAGAAAATATTTGTCATCACAATTATAACAAAGGGCCTTGACTTGGCATTGAACCCTTTATGCCTGGGTATATTTTTGGATCTTCAATGGAGTGGAAGGAGGGGCGGGAGTGACTAGTTCAGGCTAAGGAATAAAGGAGGGTTTTCTAGTTTGAGAAGAGACAACTTGTTCTGCTTCCTTAGATATTTTAGCATCTTCCACCCAGCTCAAGGGGAAATCCATGAGGATGTGGGCATGTATCTCATCTTTGAGGCCACCGATAAAGCATTCTCGAAACAAATCGTTAGAAATTACATTTGTGTGGAAAACCAAATGATCAAAAGTAGTTATAAAGTCTTACATGTGCTAGATTATTTCAACTTTGTCAAATGGAATAAATGGTGGGTGTCAGTGTGAAAGAATCCATAAAGTTCTCGAACAAAATGTTTCCAAGTGACATACCCTTGGTGAGAATTTTTTATCCATTTCCACCATTTCCAACGTTCTTGATCTTAATGGAGAACACCATATCGGAGTTTGGCCAAATCATATGTAATGTCATAAAAAAAATAATAATGTTCCATTTGAGTTACCTAGCCGGTGGGATATGAGCCATCAAATTTTTTCACATCCACTTGAGGAAGGCATATGTCACGTTGAAAGTGATGGGACTGAAAATTTTGAGAATTGGAGGAAGTCTCACCTTCGGGGTACAAAGGTTGGTCATATGAGGTAAGGTCTCTAGTAGTATTCAAATTGGTGTAGATCAGGGAAGCGAAGGATTCAATATGGGTAGAGAGGTCATATTTCATGGTTTCCATTTTTCATCTATGGTGGAATGTATATTTTTATTCACGGTGATAATATTGGCACTGATTTTCTGCACTTCCTTCTAGGCAGCTATGAAATCAAATGACAAGGTATTGAGGTGGGATTAAAGGTCATGGCTACGAGCATGGGCCATGATGAACGGGGGAACT
>CBVK0101108798.1:0-12106 GCA_900067695.1 Picea abies | reverse complement strand
GGCAGGGGTGGTTGTAGGACTCAGGTGTCTGCAACCTTAGCTAGGACACAGATCTGTGATTATAACACTTAGCAAACACTTTATCATAGATCATTCATCAATATTTAACCCTCATGGCACTCTGCAAATGGCGCAGAGCACCACAACATTCACTTAGATATAGGTTAAGTTAGCACTTAGCAGAAAAAACTTAGGTCTAGCACTCAACACTTTCATATATGTCAGATCTACACCCATACATCTAACAAGAACAAATCAAAGTAGATCTATCTAAGTATATCATAGAAAAGCACATAGCATAATCATATCAAAGAGAAACACATGAAAAGAGACAAACACATTAGATCAAGGCACCAAGCACAACACACAGGTTTACTGTGGTTCACCCCCACCCTAGGGGTACGTCCACAAAGTCTTCTTCTTCTTTATTATCTTTGGTCAATCTGATTACAACACATATCTTAAACTTGTACTCCACATAGGACAGGAGATATGTGTGCACCTCACCATATCCTCCTTCCCTGAGTAGATCTAGCATAGAGCCTTCTTACAATCCATGCACTCAACACTTACAACACTTGCACTTAGCTCTGCAAGTCAGTCACACAGTATACACATAGCCTTTAGTAGCACTTATCTTATTCGCCTCTCTTACATTACCTAACTACTTATTTATACTTTACAAAATAGGCCTAAAACATGGGTAAACCCATGGGCTGACATCTCATACCCATTACATTAACCCAAAACCCTAAAAGAGGCCCAAAGTGGACCAAGATCCTGTGATATCTGCTTCACCTGGTACTCCATCTTTGATAGGGTGTCAAAGTCCAAAACGGTTGAATATGACCAAGTGTTCCTCAAAGCTTGGTCAAAAGCCAACACATGGATTCCAAGAGATCTTCACTGGATGGAATAAAATCACTTTGAAAGGAACACATGTTGAGGGCCACAAATGGGGTAAGGAGATCAGGCTCCAATATCCCTACCGAAGAGTTCACCATGTCAACTATTGTATCCAAATCATCGGAAGTTTAAGTCATGGGAGACAATGGAAAATCAACATCAGGAGGGAAGATAGAGTGTATATCTTCCCAAATTTCTTCATGAGGGGGAAGAAAAGAGGATCAGTGATGGTTATCATCTTGAGGTAGCTTACAATGCTCAGGATTTCCCTAATAGATTCATCAAAGGGAAAAATTGGGGAAATGTAGTCGATTGCAGATGACAAGGAATTTAACCAGGATGGCATCGAATAACTATCAGGTGCCAAAATATGTTGGTCATACGAGAAGGGAGAGGTGGATTGGATAGAAACATATGAGGTTTTGACTGGATTAAGTGGCATGGCGTCACCTAGTGCATCAAATTCCAAGGGACTAGGTAGAATCCAAGGGTTAGATGATTCCAAAGATTGATAATCCGTGGTTGAAATCATATCAACGATGGAAATATGATGTGTAGTTTATGGAAGTGGTGTAGGGAAGGTAACCATAAGGCTAGAATATTTCAACAAGCCAATACCAACACTTTCATACATGATATTGTGATCTCCCAAGAATGGAATATTGTTGGTAGCGGGAGTGCGAGCGTCAGGTGTACAAAAATCTAACTGATCAACAGTGACAATTTTTCCCTGATGAAGAAATTGTACACATCAAAACACTGATGAGGAAACAACAATAATAGCATAAAAACAACTTCTTTGAAGTGATAAGTTGTAATTGAGGGGATCATTGACCACCTTGACATCAACAGTGATGGTTTTACCACCCAACTGGACGGGCAGGGACTGTAAAATCCCATGGGGATGAAAACTTTGCCCATTGAATGCACATAACATCGTTGGGGATTTGTTAAGTGTGGGTGATTTTAAACCTTTCCAACATGCTAAAGACATGACACAAGTAGAGGCTCCCTTATCCAATATGGTTTGGTGAATTTGTTGATTGTGAACAACAACATCAATTTGGAAAGCAACTTGGTGGAAGAGTTGAGACGCATAATTGTCCAGGCTAAACATGATATTGTTGGATGAATTAGGATCAACAATGCCAATAGCAGCCAAGAGCATTCTACGTTGACTGGGGCAGTGCTGTAGAACTTCTAATGCAGACATAGCACATGGTGCTTGATCCAAATCTTCAACAATGTTGTAGTTCTGAGCAACATGTGAATTAGGATTAAAGGTATATTTATGGATAGTGGTCTTAGGAGGGCGTAAGATAGAGTCGAACATAGGTTTATCAATCTGAGGTGGTCCAGATGGAGGATTAACTGATGGAGGACTAACATAGGATGTTGATGGATCTGGTAAAGTATCGGTACCATTAGTGACTTTTCTTTTTTTAGGTTTAACCGGTGTGTCATATGTTTTAGAGAGAGTGGCCAAATTAATCCCATTAAACATATAAATATGGGTTCTTGTTGAGGCCTCATCATGAAGATGGATAGAACTTCTCCTAGGAGAGGGGGTTTGAGAAACCATGGATTGCTAATGTGGAAAAGGCTAAGTAAGCACAATGGGTTGTGAATTTCCCTGGAAAATTTTGGCCACTTCATCACGATGTGGAAAGTCTCAAGTGTAGTGATTGTCACCAAAAATGATACACGGGAATTTCAGTTTTCGTTGTGGTTTCTTTTCAGTAGCAGGTGTTTGAGCTTGATTTTTTGGTTGTTCATTGTTATTAGTATTTCTTGATTTATTTTTTTCCTTCTTCTTACCTCCGAATTGTTGTGAAGGGGCATATTGAACCACATTCACCTCAGAGATCTGAGTTTGGGGGGAGGTAGAGGAGAGTGTGTTCGGCTGGGAAGTAGATTGAGTTTTGACAGAACCAATAACACCGTCCACGTGAGATGAGGATGACGACTTTGATGGTGCGACATTAGCTTGAGCAACATTCAGAAGAAACTCATACAAAGTACCAGATTGTGAATAAACCAAATCTAAGTATTGAGCATGAGCAATGGTTTCTTCCTCGGTGATTGTGCCACCCATAGCAACATAATGAGTGATCGAGGGTAAAATTGATTTAGTAAACCACTCCACCAATAATTGGTCAGGAATGATTTCTTTGATCATCCTTCGTCATTGTCTCCACTTGTGAATATGGTCAGAGATATGCACAGAGTCAGTTTGATGAAGGGAGGTCAAGAGTTCAGTGCATGTTTCGTAGCGAATAGGCAGTTGAAAGTGCATGAGGAAATACATGGCAAGGGAGTTGAAATCATGAAAAGAATCACGTGGTAATTCAATATACCACTTTGTTGCAGAGCCCGTAAGTGTTCGTTGGAAAAGACACAAACGTATAGAATCATCCATGAGGGAGTTTGATGAACACCACAAATGAAAATTCATCCCATGGTTATTTGGATCTTCTCCAAGTTTTTCATCAAATTTCAGAATATCAGAAGGAAGTTTAGCTGGAATAACTAGCCAAACCGGGGAATGAAAAATAGGATCATTGGTTAACCAAGACAAGTCTGGGAGATCCAGAGTCGCAAGGAAAGGTAATTTTCGATTAACTTGTGGATGATATTGGTGTGGCACAGGAACACTAGTAGGACCATAAACTAGGTTAGGTGGATAATTGTAACCAACAGTTCCTCCTACATACAGTTTTTGCTGACCAGGATAAGTAGGATTTGATGATCGTTGAGAAACATTTGCATAACCTGATGGATTCTGAGCATTATAAGCCAAGTGATTTTCTTTCCCATAAAGAGGATAAACATGTTTCCCTTGAGGAGGGTAAGAAGTAGATCCTAGAGGAAGATACACATTAGGCTCATGGGGAGGATAAGGTTGTTGTCCTTGAGGAGTCTAGGTGGTGTTTGGGATGCCCAAATTAGGTTGTCCATAAGATGGCCCAGAAGGAACAAGATTTGATACTCCTCCTTCTGGGTGATGATATGACTGCCCCGAAACACGGGGTTGGGTAAATGTTCTTCCTGAAGATACTCCCTAAGATTGTGAAGGGTTTCCAACAAGCAAACATTACCCCCCTGCCAACAGTGGATTAATGACCAGGGTATGACTGGAAAAGGGAGGTTTCCATCTAAGAAGAAAATGAAAAGGGGGTTGTCCCCCAGGAGGGGTAGGCCTGCCATAGGATGGTGGTCTTCTAGGAGGGATAGGTCCGCTAGAAGGTGGTTTCCCTCTAGTCAGTTGTATTTGGCTGGCAAGGGAATGCATTCTCTGGTGCAAAGATGTCCCAGCAGGATCGTGCGGAACATGTGGAACTGTAGAATGAAAGTTTGTATAAGTGGGGCTAGGGATCTAAGTGCCTTGGGAATGAGTAGAGGTGATGAGTCCATCATTAGGATGGAATTGTGCTGACGTAATAGTAGGGTTAATGACCTGATCGATGGGGTGATTCATAGTTTGACTAGATGGCCCCGTTTCAACAGGAGGGTCATGAGGCTTAAAGGGTTTTCAAATGGATTCAAAATTCCCATAGAGATCGCATCCTAATGAATTCCTCCATACAGAACGAGTAGGTGCGGGATTTGTATCTACTGCAGTCGTAGGATGAATAGGAGTCCTATACTCATCACCAAAGATTGGTTTTGTGGATCCTATATATGTTTCAGTAAATTCTCTCTCAGGTAACTATGGGACCTCTTCATTTATGACGTTCCCAAGGGAGTCTAAATGAAGAAAAAGTGGTTCAAGAGGGGTTGCTGACATAGATGTAGTGAGAGGAGTGGGATTCTCAATTGTAACCAAAGAAATTTTTGAATTGTCTAACGGAGGAGTAACAACACTCCCAGCGTTAGATTGATTTTCTACCTCTCCAAGGTATTTGTCTTCTGGAGGGTTAGGAGGCAAGGGTTGGTAGCCTTCTGGAGGCATCCCTTGCATCCTACATGATCGGTGAAGACCTTTATTGTCTATAGGCTCATTTTTGGAGAATAACAACACATGCTAAAAATCTAGGGCCAACTAATGAAAAGAAATAGCATACGCTAATAAAATCTAGGAATCAAAACCAAGCAAAAAAAACCTTCTCTCGATGACCATACTAGTTGGTGATGAAATCCAATGTCGTGTGATCAAGTGAAGAAGGGGCCAAGATATGGTGGAATAGTTACAATGGTGACCTTCTTAACAAACTTACACCTTAGTGCAAGATTCCATGAAGTAATTGTGGATTTACCCTCCAAGGAGCCCGAGTAAGTTTGACCAATGTCTGTTCCAGGTATAGTGAGACTTCCCTTCACCGTCGCCTCATGTAAGACACTAAATATTATGGCTACTAAGGTCACCAACTCGCAATCATCCCCTCAGCGGGTACAGTTGACAGTCCAGTCAGAACGTATGGGTAGGATAACAAGTCTGAAATCAACTCGAGAGGCTCCCACACATAATCATGGGTATACCCTCAAGTGACCCCCAATATATGATCCAACCACTACAAATAGTTGAACCACGAAGGGATAATATCTGTAATTATTCTGAATGTGACCTCATGCATAACCCCTGTGTGAAAGGGGGATCCTAGAAAGCCTATACGACAATTGGATTTTCTCTCCCTATCGCAAGATGCTAATGTTTGTTTTGAAAATTTTTGGAGAGTTGTACTCGTGGCCTAATCCAAAGTACTAGTCCTATTCTAATGTTGGTGGAATATTCTAGAAACAAAAATGTTCTTGATAAATTTTAATTAGCGATAATTTTATAGTTGTTCTTTACTAAAGGGTGTATGAAAATGAAATTGATGGTATAGTGACTCAATTCTCAAAAAATGCACAAGAAAATGATAAGCAGTCTTGTCTTTCGATGAACGCTTATTTAAGGGAAAGAGAGAAAGTTCTTTTCATTATCAAACACTGAGATGCAACATCCTCATACAATTGTTTCTTAATCAAATCCAATGTAATGCTAAGAAATTTCAGAAATTCTTTCTAATATCCAAACCAATCACTAAAATATGTCCTTTTTCTTATATGTGAATGATAATCAAATGTAAAACTTCTAATGTCAATTAGACTTCAGGATAAAAAAATCAGGAGAAAACCTCATACAAACAAAAATACACTCTCGTTGTGAATAAACAAGAGGACAAAGATAACCAAATTTGCAAACCAGAACCAAAAGCCTCAAACAAAAGAGAAATGTTGGAAAACTGACTTCAAAGATCAAATGGAAAGGTTCACATACCTTTGGATTTCCTCACAAAATCTTTGATTCAATAAGATAAATGAGAATTAAACAACAAGTTAACTCTAGGTCAGCAAAGACAAAGAGTGACTCCAAGGCAAGGAAAGAAAATGTCAAATTTCCAAACAAAAGAGGATCAATTCTTAGAAAACAAGGTGTTGAAGGCCAATACCAAGATGAAATGAGAAGATGAAACTCCTGAGTCAAAGCCAAAATGAAGAAACATCTTCAGAAGATAAAAAATCTAGAGAATTTCTCACAGAAAGGGGGTAGCACTCTGGTGTAAGGGGCACCATAGCATTTCATCACTCTGTGTGAGGCCAATAGGGAGTGTTGGATCTCTAAAAGCAACAAAGGGGGAGTTCTCTCCTCTCAAAACTCAGAAAATTACTCAGAAAAACAAATTTCCAAAAAGACTCAGTCAATTACGGTGAATAAGATGAAAGAAAAAGGCAATCAATCAGATCTAAGAATCAAAAAGAAAGTATGGATAAGGTCAAATGAGTGGGCAAAGAGCCAAAACAATATCTAGGAAAGGAAACAAAAATCAAAGCTCCTCCCCAGTGGAGTCATCAATTTTTGTAATAGGTGAATCCTCCAGTGGACAAGAGGATTCCCTCTTGATATCTAGACTCATAAGGCCAAGAAAGAAACATGCTTAATGTGCAAACTGACATCATTTTAGATCTAATTAAGCTAACATAAAAAGAGGAATAAGAAATATGTGTACCTTGTTAATGGTGTTTGTCCTCACAAAGTCCAAGCTGAGCTCCAATCTTGAGCTCTTCGATAGGTCCTATAGAAAAAACAAAAATACAAAGAACTTCATATTCTATTGAGATTATATTAAATATATATCTATCTACTGAAGACAAATTCATGTGGAAAAGACATAAATTTGAAATAAATAGGCCAAGCATTGATTATTAATTAGAACAAGTAAAAGGTGCTTACAATCCTTTGATGGAGGTGCAACAACCTCTTCCAACTCTCCTTGTCCAACCCCTTTGCTCAAGTAATCTACACTGATTATGCTTCAATGGCATCTCACTTATGAGATCATAAGTTTCATATCTCCAATATTTTATGTTACCTTTCACCATGATAAGGCCTCCTTATATAACTTTGGAGAGGTCCAACCACTTGAGAGATATTTGGGATAAGTTGATGTAATGATCCTCCTCGTTACGACGACAAACCTCTTATAACAAGTGCAATTTTTTTTTGTGTGTGTTTTTAAAAGTGTGTGCGTGCATGTACAAGGGAAAAAAACACATTCGACTTTGTGTTGCCACTTGATGCTAAACAAGACGCAAACCATGACAAACACATCAAGATGACATAAGACACACAACAAGTAATTGTATGCATTTAACGACAATCAACCAACAATAAGTAAGATTGACTACCCGCCCGTCCTACCTTGCAATGGTTAGGACCTCCAAGACACATAAGAAACGCTCAAGCCTAGGTTCCCATTGATTTTAACCATTTAAGGTCTTAGGGCTGGCGACTATTCTGAGGAACATGGAGGTGTCAACATCTCGCCCGACACAAGTAGACCAAGCAACTAAACGATTACCAACAAGTACAACAATAATCAAAGGAACCACCACGTCCTCTATGGAAGGTGCAAGTCAGAAGGACTCTGACAATGACCAAACATAGTTAAGACAAGGCATTCTCTGTGACTCAATTGGTATTAATTACAAACCAATCTCTCCATTTAATTTCCAATAATCAACGTGTTACCCAATCCACCCTTTGGAAACAATGTAAACTCAAATGATTGCTATTTCTCACTTACTAACTCATAATAACCGATTGCGCTTAGTTTGAAGACATTACATTTTGGTTAACAAATCCAACGATTTTAACAACATTACCCTGAAATAATAACCACATTACATTTTTATTACAGCAAATCTTCAAATAAATTATTAATCTCATTACATCTTGTATGTTACCAATAGCATAAAATTTCAATAACATTTTCCACAACAACATCACAATTTATATTATCCTAACCTTGCAATAAATATTTATCACCTTACTTTATGTATGTTATCAATACAAATTTACATTAACTTACCTTAAAACAATATCAAAATTGCATTTTATATTACCATAATCTTGCCAATAAAATAACATTAAAATTACATTACAGTAGCATTACGCATCCCCATTAAAACTAACAATCTATTACAGTACTGTACATTAACATTCCTTTACATTAAATGACATTCCATTCCATTACATCAACATTTATCGTTACTTTACATTGATCATTACCCTAACACCATATAACATTAACAATACCCGGAATGTTAGCAGTAGCAAAAACATTACACTACTTTAGCATTACCATGACAATGATAGTATTGAAAAATTAGCCTTCAGTAGATATTAGTATTAACATTAACGCTTACATGACCTTAACATTCCATAGGCAATAACAGTAAACAACCTCCTTGAAAAACACAGGTCACGAGCTCTTGGCATTAAGAATACATCACATTGTCCATCACAAATATTTGTTGTCAGGTTTGCTAAGGAAAACGGTCAAAGATTGTTGACGGTGCATTTATCAAGGGAATAACCAGGCATTTAATTTTTTTTCAATGACAGGTGTTGATACCAATTGCTGCCACATGGAATCTAATAGGTAGGGATCATGACTCAAATCAAAGTTATAAAAATTGGAATGCTAGTAACGCATGAGTCAAACAAATTCGGCATTACAAAAGAAGAAAAACGAACCCAAGGATCATAACTGAATTTCAACAGTTTACAGTCAAAAGGGGGCTACGCTTCGATGCAGGAATGGCCTAAAGAAATTCATTGGCCAAATGAGGGAGTCATCCCCATAAAATAATCATGGTTCGTGAAGGAAAAAGCAGGCAATCGACTACACAATTTCACGGGAGAGGGCACATTTAGCAATTACAGGGAGGCGATCTTATATGTTTTGCAGAGGTGAGATGGTAAGATATCAATGGAAGGGTCGAAATTAGATAGTTTATTATTATTATTATTTCAGTTGCAGAGGAAGAAAGAATTCGCCAGGACAAATCGCCCTTACCCCAACACAGAATGAAATTTGCCAGAACGACTCCCACCGAATCAAAACACAATGAAAATGCGAGATCAAATTTCTCCAACTAATCATATGATAAGAAAAATGCCAAAACGCCCATTACAGAATGAATCCCAAATTAATAGTTTTAAATCCACGTAATAAACATTGGTATTATCTTTATAACAATTACATAATGTTTTTCCAAACATAGCGAATTCAAAATTTTATCTAAAATTGGCAGAGGTAAAATATAGATATTTGATGTAGAGAGAATTCGCCACTAACACACTCTCAAATATATACAACAATGAATTATCTAACGGTGAGTGCCAAGACTGTAAAACTACACATCCAAAATTTTAAATGTGGACAAATACCTCTGGGAATGTACAACCCCAAGCTGGAGGAAGAGACTACGTAGAGAGGTTATAGCTGGCATGGTTTTAGTCACAACCAGTTGCATTTGTGTCACCCTAAACGTGACATCATCTCCCTTCGAGATGCACAACCCAACCACAAACTAGAAGCAGAAAGTCAAGAATGAAACACTACAACAAAAACAACCCACGGGAGATCTAGGAGAGGGATCGGTCCTTGGACAAAAGATAAAAGTGTTGAGCCCAAGGCTAACGCATGGTGGCAGCAAGGGTTCACACAGTAAAAATACCTGAGCTAAGATTGGTATGCCTAAAAATAAAATAGTTGCAGAGGTCCTAGAATGCCCCAAGAAGAGACATGTTTGAAGACAAAAAAAAAATAGGGTAAGAGATGATCAATGGGAACCAAGCCCATAAATGCAGAGGCAATGCTCAGGATGCGCGTAGGTAAACTGTCAAGGAAGGGCTCCAAAAAGAAGGGCGTAATCTTCCTTCTAAGTCCAAGATGAAGCTAGGGAAAATTAAGGGAAAACACCCTTATTGGCGAAGATATCAACCAACTACGCAAGTTTAATTGTTCAACAACGCATAAAATAGAGAGTAAGTTTATCCCTCCATGCATAAAAATGCAAGGTTAAATTATCCAACAATACATAAAATGCTGAGTAATTAAATAAAATTATCTAATCAATACATTTACACCGATATACCCATCCCAGCATGATTTGTAATGCATTTTATTCTGCCAAATTAAAAATTATATCGTTTCCTTATCACTTGCACCATGTGTCGTCTGCGCGCTCTGAGCTGCTCCCGCTCGTCGACCGTCGAGACCTCACAGGTACCTCCCAACCAACGCCAGGGGTACTCTACTTCCCCCTTAGCCCCACGAGCTATAAAGGGGACACACACTATCTAGATGGTACGTTTATCTCCTAGCTCGCCTCGCAAGGCCGAGCTACCACTCCTATCCGAGCTGGAAAATCCCAACTCCCCACAAGTAATCAATCAAGTCACAATTTCGGCAGTGTAACACTATGCTAACAGCCCATCCCTTACTTCCTCCTCCTTCCTCTCTTTTATAGAGTTTTATCACTTCCAAACTTTCCCTAAATCTCTTTTAATTTAAGTTTTAATGAAAATCTTCTAAAAATTCTCCATCGTACAAGTGTCATTTATCCCCCACTTTCCTTCAAAATTTATTTTCTTTAATTTATTAATTGTCTCATTTCCCTTACCCACCTAGAGTTGCTCCTAAATTTACTCTTAGGTGTTCCTAGATTCCCTTACAGGTTTTAAATACTTTCCCTAAAATGATGTTGCTAATTTAGTTCGATTTAGAAGGTTCTTTATTGACGATTCATTACTAAGTTGACCTCACTTTTTACCATAAGTTCCCTTCTTTCTCTTATTATGTTTCCTCCATTCCTTAGTTTCTTAATTCTTATTATTCCCTTCTTTCCCCTCTTTATTAGAGCCAAAATGGCAGTTGCGCTATTTAATCTTTCCCCTTTTTTTTATTAATTTAGTATCTTTTACATTTTCACAAGTTAAAAATTAAATTCTTCTTTACCCCCCCTCTTTTTTTTCACATATTTTATTTAAGTTCTTACTCTTTTCATTTTACCCAAACATTTATGAAGTCGACCATTATCACTTAAGTGGTTTTTATTTTATACTTTATTATTTTATTTTTAGAGAGATAATTTCTTACGGGTAGACAAAATTTTACCCCTAGTGAAGTTTTAGACTTAGGACTTAGATTCTGAACTAGGCGACATTTTAATTAGGGGAGTCGTTTTAAAATTTCTTATGAGATATTAGTCTTAGGGCCATCTAGGTTCATTCCTTTAACATCATCAACATGACGTGCCCTTCAAGATGCACTACGTGCTCCATCGGTGCCACTCGCCTCCAGTGTTTCTTTTGCGCGACGTGCCCTTCAGGATTGATCAGTAGGATCTTTTAATGACTATGGTTGAGTTTTAATTTTTCATGCATTAATTAACCATTTGAGAAAAATTAGTGAAAGAATGAGGAAAGAAGAGGAATTATGATAGCCATATACACATATGCATATTTGAAATGAAATAATAGACAGCAAACCATAACACGCAGATTGATAACGGAGTTCAGCACAACTTTGCCTACGTCTCCGGGCCTTTGTCTCTGTGGGGGAGGCTTATTTATTTCTGTTCAAAAGCTCAAAAATACAATGCTTCAATGCCAAATGGCTACAAGACTGATCTGGTCATGTTCTTCCAGATCTCAAGAACCCTGCAAAGAAAATGACACGTAAAACGGACGTCTGAAGCTCCCTGAAATGGCCCAACAGAGTCTGCTCCTCAATAGCTTCCCTACATAAAAATGGCTTTGGCTTGGCTTCCCTTCAGAATAACTCTGCTCTGACTGCCTCTCATGGCCTCAAATAGGTCTGTTTTATATAGATTTGAAGTTGGTTGCTCATCTCCAACTTCCTCCCAA
>CBVK0101108796.1:0-16907 GCA_900067695.1 Picea abies | reverse complement strand
ACTAGAAGGAAGCACCAACTCCCTAAGTGTTCCAGCACCAACTGGATGGAAGCACCAACTTCCAGTCACACAGGCACCAACCTGTATAATAGAGAACAACTGTTCTCCCTTGCACAACCCTGCCACCCTGGTTTCTCTGGTTGCAGCCAGATGGAAGCTACAACTCCCTGTGTTAAGGCACCCACTTGAACCTCTGAGGACAACATTCCTCCCTAGCACCTCCCTTCCACCCTAACATATAAATTTTGCTATATATAAATTTATCACAGTGATACAATATTTATCATTGGCTTACCAGGATTATCACTGTTTTGCTATGTTGCTCTACTCTCCTGTATCATTGTCTCTCTGTCTGCATCTTCTTGCATTTTTTGATCTTCTGTTTTTCTCTATAAGAGCACCTCAGCCTTCCTCTATTGCCTCACTGTCTTGTTGCACACATGCCTTGCGCTTTTTGTGCCTTTTCCTTTTATGCTCTGTGTGCCATGTCCATTCAATGCACCATTCCTCTTCTCCGTGTTTCCGTTGCTGCACACTCCTCCTTCTACAGTCCTTGATCACTCTCAAAAATAGAAACATCCATCTCTTCTTTGTTCTACATACTTATAGTCTCTGTGCACCTTGTGCATGCTATCCCACCATGCTTCTGCATGCTATCTCCATGTCGAGTGCTCTGCCTGATCATCATTGCAACTCTTCAGCTTCTTTGGTAGTTAAACCCATGTGTCCATCATCATTGGGTGTTATGCTAAGATTCCTTACCCTGTCTCACAGTTGAGACTCTTCGTCTTCTCTATCAAACTCGAGTTGATCCTCTCTATTGTAGTTACAGGATTCGACACTCTTCCATCTGTCAATCACCTCTAAGAATAGTCTTCCATCCACCAGAAGATGCCTCGAGCCTCTTCATCTTCTCCGAAAATCACACTAAGGCATGTTTCATTCCTCTAGCAAAAGCCATCAGTCGTTTCTAGCAGTTACACTTTGAAGTGCAATAGTAGCCCTCTGATCATACTTAAATTTGCCTGCACCGTTGGATTTGATCTGTAGGATCTTGCGTTTATTTCGCATTTTGGCATTTCATAATTTTGGTATTCTTGTGGTGAAGAGGTTTGATTCTCCATGTCCAAAACTCTAAAATGGAGCTTGTCTCTTCGAGCTCTTCTCTACAGCTCTTCGACGATGTGACCTCCGACGGTGACCAAGGCTTACACCAAAAAGGTGTTTTCACATTTCACATTTCGGCATTTTACATTTCGGAATTTCAGGACTCCTTTGATGAAGAGTCTCAACTCTTGACTCTTCCAACTGTCGGTATCTGAACCTCTGAAATGGAGTTGGATCAATGGTCCACACTCTTGATGATTCGACGGTCCAGATCTCTTTGTGATTTCACATATCACGATTTCGACATTCTTGATGTGAGAGTTCTTGACAACTCCAAGTCCCGGTATCCGAAACTCCAAAATGGAGTCGGATCAATGGAATTTCGACGTTTCGCATTTCGCCATTTCGGGACTCCTGTGATGAAGAGTCTCAGCGCTTAACTTCTCTAACTCCCGATATCTAAAGTTATAAAATGGAGTCGTATCAAAGATATGGTATTTCATTGTTTTTCATTTCGGCAATTCGGCATTTCGGAACTCCTATGGTGAAGTGTTTCGACACTTCAACTCCTAGTATCCGGGACTCCGAAATGGAGTTATTTCCCGGTCTGTGAAATTCTTTATTGGTGTGCCTATTTAAGGTTTTGGGTTTTCGGGGTTTCGCATTTTGCGATTTCGGGACTCCTAATGACGAAGAGTCTTGACTCTTCCAACTCCCGGTATCCGAAACTGTCCTCCTTCCTTCGGAATTTCGCAACCCTGCTTCACCTTTCTCTTTAAAGAACGTGTAGGTTCTCCTGGATCCAACGTCGGTTGGACCTCAGGCTCATATCTGACGTTCATCGGGAATTCTCAATGGGATCCAAAGATCACTGTCACTTCTCCTCTTGGGATTTCATTGTCCCTGTTTTGCCATCGTTGCATACTCTGATCTTACCATCAATGACAATCACACCTGTCATCAATGATAATCACAACAATACATAGGAATTTAAAAAAAGGGAATTATCCTTAAGAATTTTGTTATATGCTCATGAAACTATTTTAAAGTATATTGGTGGCATGCACTCATATCTTCATCACACTATTTTAATTTTTAAACCTACCAACATTGATAAAGTGTCAATACAAGCTACACATCTAGAGCTAGTAAGGGTAAGCATGCGATCGAAGATAAGAATCCATACAAGTTCGAGAAGAAACAGAAAGGTAAATGGAAGAGTAAAAAGTCAGCTACAGTAAAGCAAGTTGAATACAAACCTACATGTTCTCATTGTAAGAAAAGGGGACATGAGGAATCAAAGTGTTGGAAGTTGCATCCAAAATTACTATCGAAGAAGTTCGAGGATAAAGGAAAGTAGAAGAATGTTGCATCAGCTCGACAGGATTTAGGGTCAGATTCAAGAGATGAATCAAATATCATGGAAATAAGAAGCAAATACATATCTATTATCAATACAAATTCTTTAGTTCAATCCAATAAATTAGAAAGTGATATTGATCAAAATAAGAGAAGCGAGATTTTCCATGTCTGAGTTATAGTCAAGCATACAAAGGTGGATACTTTATTTGACAATGGATCTCAAGTTAACTTAATATTTGAAGAAATTGTTAAGAAGTTGGGTTTGAATATGACCCCTCATAAAAATCCATATCCATTAGGTTGGGTGTGTGAAGATGCCAAGTTGCAGGTAATGAAACAATGTAAGATCGGATTTGAAATTACAACTAATTTCTATGACGAGGTTGAGTTAGATTTTGTTCCTCTTGACATTTGTGGCAATGTCTTGGGTATTCCATATATATTTGAAAGGAAGAAAATATTCTATCATGAAGAGAATAATTATCATCTTTTCAATAATGAGGTTGAGCATATTATCAAATCACATCGTATCAAAACTAATGTTTCTTTAGTGAGCACGGGGAAAATGAAGAGACTTGTGAGTGCAAGTAAATATTATGTTCTCGTGATAGTGAAACAAAAAGAAGAAGATATAATAGATACTTTATCAGGTTGTGATCCATATGATAAACATGATTTGGTCAAAATATATCTAACTACAATGAGTTATTTCAGAAACCTACATCATTTCCTCCTAAGAGGGAGGTTGAACATGAAATATATTTGCAGCGGGACGCTCCTCCTCTGAACATTGGAATGTATAGGTCATCAGTGATCGAGAATGTAGAAATTAAGAAGAAAGTTTAGGAGTTTCTCGATAAAGGAATAATCAGGACAAGATCCTCTCTGTGTGTTTCTCATATTGTATTAGTTCCAAATAAAGATGGCACATGGAGGATGTGTATTGACTTATGAGTCCTGAACAAGATTACTGTAAAGAACTGTTATCCTCTTCCAATAATTGATGACTTACTAAATCAATTAAAGAATGTTGTTTATTTCACTAAATTGGACTTGAGAAGTGGTTACCATCATATCATAATTGTAGAAAGTGTCATATGGAAAACTGTTTTCAAGAAAAAGAAGGGTTATTCAAATGGCTAGTTATGTCATTTGGGTTATGCAGTGCACCTGCAACATTCATGAGGGTAATGAACGATGTATTCAGGCCTTACATAGATGATTTTGTTATCATCTAATTAGATGATATATTGATATTTAGTAAAAGATCAGAAGATGATATAAAGCATGTCAAGACAGTATTTGAACTCTTGAGAAAGGAGAAGTTGTATATTAAAATGTCTAAATGTGAATTTGGAAAAACTTCTCTAGTATAACTAGGATATATTGTAGGGAATGGTAAGTTGATCTAGATTTTATGAGAAAAATGAAATGCATACAAATTATTATTATTATTAACATAGAAACACAAGGAACAATAACATAGATACAGTAAAAATAACTTCTATTCAATATGGAAATATGTTGAAACTATAAAATGCAGACTGAAAACAAGCTTGCTAGAATGGTGGCGTCTTATCTCTGAGAAGAGATGTGTGGTTGCGCTCATTCACAAGAAGATGGTTACATTGATTCTCTCCAATCCCTTTTACAATAAACATGAATTTCCAAACCATAGACATCCAAAAATCTAACCCTAGGAGATGAAGCACCAAAAGTCATGTGGGCCCTATTGGGGTAAGTTAGTACATCAACTTCTCGGGGTCGTAACTTTTGCATAAGATCTTTGTTTTAGGTGCACAATAGCCCGTTGGAAAGGTATATCCGAGAATACACATGTTGTTTCCATAATATAAATCCATTTATTGTTTGACTATGGTGACCCCTAAAAATTTTGTTTAGGGCCACAAAGTGACCCCAGAAGTTCGGGACCTGAAAACTAGAAAAAAAATGCCAAACTGAAAAACTGCCAAAATGAGCCAATTGGAATAGGTGGGAGGCCACCAAAATATATATGGATCAATATTTCCCCATTAGGAAGTAATGGTATCCATTGCATTTATTTCCTCCATCAGATGAGTAAATTTCTGTTGAATTTGGCCTCGAGTGAGCCACTTGCCTTGGTGCAGGAGTTTCCCAACTTTTACAACTTGATAAAGTTGGATTCTTTGCTGGTGAGTACCCTTGACCTGTGTGTCCACAATAGATCATTGGATGCATATTTCATGTAGTCAGGGTTGAGCTCTATTGGTGTCAACTTTTCTTCTATCTCTGAGGTGTCCAATAATGGTGGTAAATATGGCCAAAGGAGAGCCACGTTGAACATTGGGTGAAGGCCAAAGAAAGGGGGAATGTTGAGCTCAAAATCATTGTCTCCCACATATTTGGTGATGGTTTAAGGTCCATAACAAATTCATAGAAGCTTATGATGGGGGCCTATAAGGCACTCTTTTAGAAAGTGCAACCAAACTTTATCTCCCACATGAAACTTATGTGGTACCCGATGTTGATCATGGTGTTTCTTGTACTTGGCATTGGACTTATGTAAAATATATTGAACCTGTTAGCATATGTGTTGGATCCTCTCAATGAACTAGGTGGATTTGTTAGCTTCAATTGGAGTGGGTGACGAGTCGACCTGGGTGGCTGCAAGGGGTAGTGAAACACCCATGGGACCCAATGGTTGGAATCCCAACCCCACCTGAAAGGGGATGTGGTCGGTTGAGCTATGTATGGCCCATTTGTAGTTATCCTGAACATAGGGAGGACTCTCACCCCATGTGTGGGGGTGCTTGGAATTGTACATGCACAAGATATGCACAATCATTTGAATGATGACCTCGGTTTGGCCATTTTTCTAGGGATGGAAGGAAATGGATTTGGTGAGCTTGGTGTCCAACAGTGACTAGAGGCTCGACTAGAATGTGTTGAGGAACCGGTTTTCCTAATCTAATACAATGGTTTGTGGGATTCCAAAATGTACCCAAACTCATTGAAATAAGATCTTGGTAGTGTCCTCTATTGTGATGCTCTTCTTGGAAAAGAGATCAACAACCACAAAAATGCATTCATTTCCCTGATTGGTGGATGGGAGGCTCGACATGTAGTCCATTGAGATGGATTCCCATGGCCTGTCAGGAGTAGGAAGAGGGGTGTACATGCCCTGTTTCTTAGTGGTCAGTTTGGAAATATCACAAGCAATGCAAGACTAGATGTACTTGCATACATCACATCAAAGTTTCGGCTAGTAGAAATATTGTTGCAGCATTTTCACTATCTTTTCGACACCAAAGTGCCTTGCCACCAAACTATAGTGGGATTCCCAAATAAACTTCACTCTCTCACTTGATGGAATGCAAAGATGGCCCAGATGGCACAACATCCCATCCTAAATATGGAAATTAGTGACAATTGAGTTTGCGCCCAACATTTGGTAGGTGGTGGTGAAGTCAGGTTCTATCTTATAGAGATGGGACCATCTGAAGGTTTCGTGGTCGCAAGAATATAGAACCGTGGTGAGTTCCATGATCGGAGGTCGGATAAGGAAATTAGGGATTCAGTTGGTACGTCTTGTTTTATACTTGATGTTGAGGTGAAACTGTTGCAAGTATGTGGACCACTTCTAATGGTAGTCATTCTACAATTTTCCTTGTGTCTACATGAACTACAATGGTTTATGATCAGTATGGATGAATTTATCCTTCCCAAGAATTTAATTCCTCCACTGGAAGTACGCTTTCACATTGAAGTACATTTCTTTGTCATAAGTAGGGTACTTACGACCGACATCAGATAGTGTCTCACTATGATAGGCCACAGGATGGTTGTGTTGAGTGAGAACTGCACCCACAACATGATATGAAGCATCTATCTCAATCTCAAAGGGTTGTTGCAGGTCTGGTAATGAAAGTACTGGGGTTGAATACAAGTGCTACTTAAAATCATTGAATTCTTGTTGTTGGGACATGCCCCACATGAATTTTTCCTTACCACCACCTCTAGTTACTTGGTTGAGGGACCATGCAATAAGGGAGAACCCCAACATGAACCTACAATAGAAATTGGCAAGGCCTAAGAAGCTCTGAAGATCAGTGAGTGTGGTTGGTGTTGGCCACTCATGCATGACCTAGATCTTGGCTGGATCCATATGCAGACCATTTTGATCAATGATATAGCCTAGGTACTGGACCCTGTCCATGCCAAAGGAGCATTTTTCCAAGTTGGCATATAATTGGTGCTATAGTAGAGTGTGCATAACCTACTGAATATGTTGCAAGTGTTTCTCCCAAGTCTTGTTGTATATGAGGATGTCTTCTAGATACACCACTACAAAATTATTGGTGAAAGGTTGTAGGATATCGTCCATCATCCTCATGAAATTCGTTGGTGCATTTTTCAAACCAAAGGGCATGACTAGACATTCAAATATACCTTCTTTGGACTTGAAGGAAGTCTTCCATACATCTGTCTTCTCTATTGGGATTTGGTGGTAGCCAAACTTCAGATCAATCTTACTAAAGTATTTCCCCCCCTTGACCTGATCAAGTAGGTCTTCGATTCAGGGAATCAGGTGTTGGTTCCTGAATGTGATTTTATTTAGGGTTAGATAATCAATGCAGAGTCAACAGGTCCCATCTTTCTTCTACACCAGCACGATTGGGCTCCCACAAGGAAATGAATTGGAATGGATGTGCCCCTTGTGGAGCATTTCTTGGATTTGTCACTTGATCTCCTCATTCTCTAATGAGTAGCGGTATACTACCCCATTGGGTAACGATGGGCCAGGGGTTAGATCGATGGGATGCTTGACCTAACAGTGCAGAGGTACCCCGGTAGGTGAAGAGAATATATCTTTGTATTATTCCACGACCTTATCCGCTTTATTCTGTTGTGTGGATAGGTCGACCATGGAGGCCCTAGATGTGGGTGCAATCTTTTGCTTTCTTTGAGAGTGAATCACGAAGAACACAAATTTCCTGGTCTGAGAGATTATCTTCCTGCAGTGCTTGGTAGAGATCAAGGAAATAGAAATATGTGGGACTTCCTCGGGTATCCTGTACAATTTCCTGTCCAAATTAATAATAACACTGTGAGGTCGAGACTCATATACACCATGACGTTTCCATAAATAAGATTGGCCCAAAATAACATCACAAACTTCAAGAGGAGCAACATCACACAATACCTCATATTTTAAGGGCTTGATGTCGCACGGCATGTGACACTATTGGTTGACATGGAGGTTGCTTCCTTGGTGAAGCCATCCAATGGTGTAGGGTTCCACATGTGACGTTGTCGACAAGGCTAGCCACTTGATGACCCATGTTGAGATGAGGTTCTTCTGGTTCACCAGACTGGGTCTTGGTGGTAGCAATGGTGGCACTAGGTTCCACATTAATTATATTTCTTCCCCTTTCTGGTTCTGAATTAGAATTAGAACCTGCATTTGATTCAAAGGTTTTCACCTCAGCCACTAGAGAATGTTTTGAGCAACAATCAACAGTTTTATTCTATGGGATCTTATGGAAGTCGCACCACTTCCTGGTATCTTTCTTCATCCTTTCTGTGTCCTTCTTTTCTTACGAATTAGACTAGTTTTCCTGAGGTTGTCCATATTTGTTCTATCCTTTGTTCTATGGGTTGGGGATGCCCTTTCCCTACTTTTTTTGTGAGGAGTTCCTAGGCCCAAATTGTTACGTCTTTTTTTTAAGCTTCTGCTCGATTTTGAGAGCATATCAATAGGTCATGCCCAAGGACGAGATTTCTAGAAACTCCATTTTGGCCTAGATGTATCTATGCATACCACCATGATAATTGAGCACTAGATGTCACTCAAAATATTTGATACCCAGCTCGGTGTAGAAGGTATGGAAGACATTTGTGAACTCTGGCACTGCTTGGTCTCTTTCCTTCCACAATGTGGTCCATTTTGTATACATGTCATCGTAAATTCCGAAATGGTAGTATTATTCCTTAATGGCATCCCTGAAGTTCTCCCAGATGATCATGATTGCAAATAATGAGGGTTCCTCTGTTTTCTTTTTCTCACAAAAAGTCTCCCACCAATCTTTGACATGGGGAATGACTTTGAGGAGCGTAAAAGTAATATTTTCTCTATTCAAAAAGTTATGGACAAAAAAATACCCTTCTTGCATATTCAGTCATTTTTCTACAAAATATGTGTCTATCTGGCCTTCAAATATAGGAATATCAAAGTTGATTTATACCTTGAAGGGGGCGGTGCCTCCACTCGAGGAAGATGTGTCGCATGTTGGTAGCCACTGATGGATTTTCACAAAACTATCCAACATCACGTTCCTCTGTTTCGTGAGGGCTTCCGTAGAAATTTTTTTAAAGGATCTCTTGTCCTGTCATCTTTCTTTTCTCCCGCCATGAGAGTTTGCCTAGGAATGCAAGAGATTTTTTCCTCAAGAGAAACAAGCTCGATACCCAACTCTTTATACCCTGACCTCGTCGGGGACATGCATTAAGAATGACAAGGATCATACCGCTCTAATACCATTGATCTGGATTTTATGAGTAGAATGAAATGAATACAATTATTATTATTCTTAACATATAAACACGAGGAACAATAACAGATATACAGTAAAAAAAACTTGTATTCAATAAGAAAATATGTTGAAACTGTAAAATGTAGACTGAAAACAAGCTTGCTAGAATGGTGGTGGCTTATCTCTGATAAGATTTACTCCCTTCCAACACCCTTATTTGGGATTTACCCCATTGGATTCAACTTGTCGCCCTAATCATTGTGATACACTTCACCCATAACCCAATTTTTGTGTGGTCCCACCCACACCTTTTCGTGTTCCCTCATCATCATGGCCCATACCCATAGACAAGACTTGGAAGCTCGCTTCAATACCTTACACTCTAATTTCATAGAAACCCAACAAGAAGTGAGACATCTCAGTGCCAATATTTCCACCATCAATAAAAACATGCATTGCTCCATTGCCGTCTCAATCGAGGAACTTAAACAAGGCCTCAAACAAGACATTACTACCCAACTTGAATCTATCACTATGATGATCTACGCCAAGCTACATATCCCTGTAGATCTTCCCTTATCTGACCCACCTTTCCATACTGAAGGTAAAACTTCCTCTTATTCCCATAATTTTCATCCCCATCACTTTCAACGTGACCTATGCCTTCCGCGTGTGGATGTGACCAAATTTGATGGCTCAGATTCCACTGGGTGGGTAACTCAAATGGAACATTATTTCTCTTTGTATGGCATTACAGATGAGTTGGCCAAACTCTGATATGGTGTTCTCCATCTAGATCAAGAACGTTGTCAATGGTGGCAATGGAGAAAAAATATCCGCCAAGGTTTTGTGGCTTGGACACACTTTGTGGCAGAGATTTATTAATGCTTTGACGCTGACACCAACCATTTAGTATGTTTGACAAAGTTGAAACAATTTGGCAAAGTGGAAGACTTTATAGTCACTTTTGAGTGATTGGCTATCTGTACAGAGGTCATGTCTGATGTTTTTTTTCTGAAAATGTTTTATCAGTGGCCTCAAGGATGATATTCATGCCCATGTCTTCATGACTCGGCCTTAGAGTTGGTTGGACGCTACTAAAAGAGCTAAGGAATCAGAACAAGTTGTCTCTTCTCAAAACCAAAAACCCTCATTTATTCCTCACACTAAACCAGACACTCCCACTCCTCCTTCTACTCCACTAAAGATCCAAAAATTGACCAGGTAATAAATGGTTGAATGCCAAGTCAAAGGTCTTTGTTATAATTATGATGACTAATATTTTCCTGGGCACAAGTGTAAGGAACAAAGGATTTTTATGGCCATGTCAGAGGATTTTTTGAAAGACGATGTTGAGGCTCCCCTTGTGGTTGCCTCACCTAAACCCACTAACATGACCCCTCACTCAGACCCTTCCAAAGAATAACTGGTCATTTCCCTAAATGCTCTCACTGGCTTCTTTGCTCCCCAAACCCTCAAGATAATTGGTTACATTAAGCATAGGAAGGTAATCATTCTTGTTGATAGTGGAAGCACCCATAATTTTATTCATTGCCACATTTCCCAAGAAACTAATTGTTATATTTGTGTTGTCAATAATTTTAAAATCATGATTTCCAATGGTGGACCCATGAAATGTGGAGGGCGTTGTGAAAATGTGTGTCTCCAAATTAGTCAGTACCACATGAAATCTCATATGTTTTCTATCGACATGGGTGGTTGTGACATTGTGTTGGGTGCAGAATGGATAAGGACTTTGGGTACCATTCTCATGGATTTTAAGGAATTAACCATGCAATTTGACCAGGAGATCCAATAATATAAGTTTCAAGGCATCATCGTTGGTTCCCCAAATATCATCAGTTCCCATCGCATGGAAAAGATGATAAAAAAATGTCATTCTGGCATTATTGCACAACTCCATGCCATTCAAGCCACTGAGACACCCTCTGTGCTGCAGGACCTCCAATCCATCCTCTCTAAAAATCAAGTGGTTTTTTCCACTCCCCAGGGACTCCCTCCTTCCTGTGGTGTTCATGATCATTCCACTCCCATTGTCCTCAGAATCCTTCCTCCCAATATCCCTCCCTATCGTCGTCCATTTTCCCAAAAAAAATGAAATTGAGAAAATTGTTCAAGAATTGCTCAATGCAGGTGTTATCTGCCCTAGTACGAGCCCCTACTCTTATCATGTGGTCATGGTCCTTAATAAATAAGGTTCTTGGCACATATTTCATGAATTTCGTGTCCTCAACAAACTCACCATTAAAGACAAATTTTCCATTCCTGTCATTGATGACTTATTGGATGAATTGAGTGGAGCCCAGTTCTTTACTAAACTTGATCTTCGTTCTAGATACCACAAGATACGTATGAACAAGGAAAACATTACTAAGACTGCATTTAGAACTCATGAGGGCCACTATGAGTTTTTTTTCATTCCCTTTGTCTTGTGTAATGATCCCTCCACTTTCCAAAGCCTTATGAATCATGTCTTTCATCCTTTTCTCCGTCATTTTGTCTTAGTTTTCTTTGATGATATCCTCATCTATAGTAAAACCTGGACAACCCATATTACTCATGTGTATCGAGTTCTCCATCTACTCTCTCAACACCAACTTTTTCTCAAACAATCTAAATGTGCTTTTGGTGCCTCGAAGGTTGAGTACTTGGGTCATCTTGTTGGCAAGGCCGGTGTCAGGGTGGATCCTAAAAAGATTGAAGCTATGCAAGATTGGCCTCACCCAAAGACTCTCAAAATCTTGTGGGGATTTCTGGGTTTCACAGGTTATTATCGCAAGTTTCTTAAGAATTATGGAAAGATTGTGGCACCTCTCACTGAACTCCTTAAGAAGAATTAGTTCACTTGGACTCCAGCAGCTGCTCACGCTTTTCAAACCTTGAATATAGCCATGTGCACCACTCCAGTCCTGTCCCTTCCTGATTTCACAAAGACCTTTGTCCTGAAATGTGATGCTTTCGGGAAAGGAATTAGCGTTATCCTTATGCAAGAGGGTCGGCCTTTGACCTTTACCAACAAACAACTGTCCGAGACAAATTTGGGAAAATCAATATATGAAAAGGAAATGTTAGCTATTTTGCATGCCATTGATCTTTGGCGACCTTATCTTTTGGGGAAATGCTTCCAAATTAAGACAGATCATCAAATCCTCAAGTATTTTTTGGAACAAGGCCTTTCCTCCCTTGAGCAACAAAAATGGGTGAATAAGCTCTTTGGATATGATTATGAGATTATTTACAAATAAGGCAAAGACAATGTGGTTGCTGATGCACTTTCCAGAAAATATGAAGATGAAGGGTCTCTTTTTTCTCTCTCTTTCATTGTACCATATTGGCTCCAAGTTGTTCGCTAGGAATGGCTACACAATCCCAAAAGTTCACATCTGATACAACAATTGCATTCCAATTCTCCAGTTTCCACAGGGTACTCTTGGCTTAATGATGAGCTTCGATACAATGGTTATTAGTATTTAAGTAAATAGTCAAAACTTAAATCCGTAGTACTTTCTGAGCTTCATGCTACACCCATAGTTGGGTACTCCGAGTTTACCAAAACCTATGACCAGGTCAAACGTTATTTTTTCTGGGAGGGTATGAAACATGACATTCATAATTTTGTGGCTAAATGTGATGTGTGTCAACGCAACAAGGGTGAAACTATCAAATCTCCTGGCACACTACAACTGCTTGTGATTCCACCTGCTATTTGGCAAGATATCTCTATGGATTTTATTGTCGGCTTACCTAAATCGGGCAATAAATCATTCATCGTGGTGGTAGTTGATCATCTTTCCAAGTATGCTCATTTTTGTGCTCTTCAACACCCATTTACAACATCTATTATGGCTCAACTTTTCATGGATCAGGTCTTCAATCTTCATGGCATGCCACATTCTATTCTTTCTAATCGCGACCTAACTTTCTCCAGCAATTTTTGGCAAGAATTGTTCAAGCTACAAGGCACCCAATTGCATCTCAACACAATTTATCATCCTCGGACCGATGGTCAAACTGAAGTTGTAAACAAATGTTTGGAAACATATTTGAGGTGTTTTGCATCGGAAAAGAATAATCAGTGGGCTCAATGGTTACCACTAGCCGAATCGTGGTACAACACTTTGTACCATACAACTATGCACATGACTCGTTTTGAAGCGATATATGGACAAAAGCCAGCTTCATTCCTCTCATATTTTCCCAATGTCTCGAAGGTCCAGGTGGTTGACCAAACGCTTATAGTTTGAGAAGCTATTCTCCATACCCTCAAAGAGAATTTGGTCATGGCCCAGAATCACATGAAACAACAAGCAGATCAAGGTCGCTCTAAACGTTAATTTGCAGAAGGGGATCGAGTGTTTCTTCGACTGCAACCTTACAAGCAAGCTTCCCTCAAGGCTAACAATTGTCAGAAACTGGTGCCCAAATTTTATGGTCCTTATATTGTTCTCAAGCATGTGGGACAGGTGGCCTATCAATTAGCTTTTCCTAGTCATTCTAAGATCCATCATGTTTTTCATGTTTCTTGCTTAAAGAAGGTGATTGGAACTAAGTTCCAAACTCAAACCAACCTTCCTGAGTTGGACGAAGAAGGATCCATTTGGCTACAACCACAAGTAGTTTTGGACCATTGTGAGCGTCAAATGTGTCAGTGAACCATCAAGGAAGAGTTAGTCCAATGGAAAGATACAACTCCAACAAATGCCACTTGGGAACTAGCTACCATTATGTAGCAATTTCCCCATCTCAAGCCTTGAGGACAAGGTAATTTTTGAGGGGGAGGACATGTTAGGGACCTAACCCCTCATGTAGGTAGAATAATATATTTCCATGTAATAAAGGTCAATATTAATAAGGCCTAGCAATAAGGAAGAATAAGTCCACTGTAAGAAGACCTAATAGAAGCTTCTACTTCTAGAAGGATCTTCCTCTAGATGGTTCTTTTGATAGACATATTTAGTATAAATAGGAGTCGAGGGTATGAGAAATTTTGTCTTGGATATTATTATAATAGAGCTCTGATCTGCTGAAGCTTTCCCCCTCGAAGAGGCAAGTGAACATTGCTCTCGGTAATCAAAGTGTTATTTATGGTGTTATTTTGTTATCATTTTGGTATTATCGTGGTGTTGTTCTGGTTATATTGTTGTTCATCTGCCATTTCTAGCTATTTATTTATGTTTTGCATACTTTTTATATCTGGAATATTACATGGAATCACTATGATAAGATTCATGTATTGTATACAATGATGACTTTGATAGTTCTTCATAATGTTCTGGACTTAACAATGTATGGTGATTCAAAGTTGGTGATGTCATGGTTGGAGGGATCATTTTCTTCTAGAGACATTTCTTTGACATCAATGACTTCTAGAGATAAGGATCTTGCACATGGTTTTCTGGTGCAGTGTCCCCACCTTAGAAGGGTCTGTTGACCTCTTGGTATCTGGATCTTCTCAATCTTCGATCTGGAGCAGCTCTTCTATCCCCGCTGGAATCTTCAAGAAATGTCCATAGGTCCTTTTCATGAAACTCCACCATGTGAACAAGCACCAAGCGCAAGATTCTCTCATGCGACCACGAGTGTAACCCAAAATACGTTTCGCAATTTCCCATGTCGGGTCTTTGCATGTGAATCACCCTGATTCTCCCAACCTCCAAAATCTCGACAGGAGCTTAGAGTGTACTAGCTCCTCCATTATCTTCCCTCAACGCGACCTTCGGTCATGACCCAGGGCTCCACTCTCAGACCCAGGGCTCCACTCTCAAGTGCATCGGGATTTCACGTATCGGGAACTCCCGATATGATTAGATCTATGGTTCACGATATTCCTTCGATCGACAGCTACGATCAAGTCATGATTTCACATTTCGCGACTTTGGAGGTTGGTTCACCTCTGTTCTCCCAATCCCTGATTCCTCGATATTTGCAAGCGTCAGATCGACGGTCCAGAGTTTTCCTTCGATCAACGACTGTGATCAAGTTGGGATTTCACGTTTTACGACTTTGGGAGTCTCCTTACTTCCATTTTCCTGATATTGGAGATCACGATGACACTAGATCGACGGTCCAAATATTTCCTTCGATCAACGGTTGTGATCAAGTCAAGATTTCGCCTTTTGCTCCTTTACCTCTTATGGATTCCCTTTGACACTTAGCTGAATTCTAAATCTGTGAACTCCTTGCAACAAATTCCTACATAAGACTTGGTTCTTGCAGATAACTGTGCACGCCTTGCAGAAGTCGCTTTGCACTCCTTGCAAAGGGAAAGTTTCATGCTATCTCTTTTGAGCTTTGAAATCAAAACAAATCCCATCATGCACTCCTTATGTTCTGTGTGCACACCATGAACTCACTCAACAAAAGAGAAACAATTAAAACTTATACTAACATTCACAGTTTCATCCATTCATAATGAAATTCATTCATTTATAAAAACACAATAACAGAGAATTACAAACAGTAACAGTGTTATGCATTTGAGTCAATTTTCCTCTGTCATATTCATTCAAAAGTAAATGGCTACAACTAATATCAAAACAATAACTCAAAACTCAGAAAATTCCTACTAACTTGCAGCAGCCTCATTTGGGCGTACAAAACCTCTATTTATCTTAGAGGGTCCTTAGGGTTCCCCTCGGCTACTCGTTTACTCGAAACGAAAACCTAACTGCTACCTAAGTTCAGTTACATTCAAGGCTAGGAGTGAAAACTCCCATATCACTCGTGATCATTAGCTTCCAAGCGTTTGATCTTCTTCTGTATTTCCAATCAGCTCCAAAATATTCGCAGTAACTCCTAGCATTTCAGATTTTGAAATGATCCCCAGGCACTGAGTTATCCCGCCACGTGTGCTCGCTGACGATGCTCTTGCATCATACTCCCCTGGACAAAAAATTATGGACTCCTATCCATGAGCTCCTGCACCAACTTTCCATCCTTCTGGATATCAACTTCATTTTCCCAACTGGCATCTTCTATTGGGTGTCCCTTCCACTTGACTAGATATTCAAGATGGGCCTTCCTCCTCGTCTTCTTGCTAATCCTCCGATCAATGATCTTCTTCGTCTATGGTTTTTCTACTATAGACATTTGTTTCTTCCACTGAATCTTCTCTTGAAATTTTGATCCCTCTGAGTCATATTCCCTGTAAGGGTACATGTCTGAAAAGTTGAATATGGGTGATATGCCACATCATTTGGAAGCTCAATCTCATAAGCGTTTGCACCAAAATTCCTTAATATTTTACATGGCCCTATCTTCTTCATCTTGAACTTGTTATATGTTCCCCTAGGGAACCTTTATTTCCCGAGATGTGCCAGAACCTAATCTCCTACTTCAAATCGAAGTTCTTTGTGATGTTGATCAACTCTGCACTTGTATTCTTGGCTAGATCTCTACAACTATCCTCTGATCTGACTATGAAGTTTTTGCATTTCTGCAGCAAAATCTTCTGCTCCAGCACTTCTGATCTCATTTTGTTCTAAGTCTCTCAACTCAGATACTCCCCTGGGTTGCATTCCATACAATATTTGGAATGGGCTCTTTCCAGTGCTTCTGTTTGGTGAGTCGTTGTATGCAAATTCTACTTGTGGAAGAATCTGATCCCACTGGTTATGATGCTCAGTGACCAGACTCCTCAAAATTTTTCCCAAACTTTTGTTTACCACCTCAGTCTATCCATCTATCCGAGGATGATAAGCTGAGTTGAAGGATAGATCCATCCCCAACTTCTTCCACAATGTTCTCCAAAAATGACCAACAATTTTTTTGTCTTTTCCCGAGACGATGCTTCTGGGTAGGCCATGAAGTCTCACAACTTCCTTGAAAAACAGATTTGCAACATGGGTTGCATCACTGGTCTTCTGACATGGGATAAAGTGTTCCATCTTTGAAAATCTATCC
>CBVK0101108789.1:0-22882 GCA_900067695.1 Picea abies | reverse complement strand
CAATAAATTTATGATTGAACATAAAAATACTACATATCATTCTAAGGCCAACAAATTCATCGATTATTTTAACAAGACTTTACACAAAGGCTTAACAAAAGTAAGTGGACTCGACAAAGATGACTAGGACAAAAAAAATCTGGTAATACTATGGGCTTACAAAACAACATACAAAATATTGACAGGAAAAACACCTTTCAAGTTAGTCTATTGTCAGGAAGTCATCATACCATTTCACTTATGTGCTAATGCAGGTCACATAACATCAGTGTTGGAATTTGACCATATATGTGATACAAGGAAATGTTTCTACCAAATAAATAAATTATAATAGGAAATAATGTTGGCACAACAACACTAGGAAACCCAAAAGAACCAAAAAAATTCCTGGCATGATCGACATCTCAAGAAAAAGGATATTAATGATAGGGAATTGGTACTTCTATATGACAATCAATTAAAACGAAAGTAGTGAAACATAGAAACTTCATTTCTAGGGCCATATCTGGTCAAAGACATCCGACCTTTAGGATCGTACAACTAAAAACAATCCAATGGAAACCCTTTAAGAAATTATTCAATGGGGCCTGACTTAATAAATATCATACATAATAAGCTACAACCATGATGGTGAAATCTTGGCAGAATGGGGGACACAAGTAGGACTTGATTCAAAAAATACCCACTGAGCAATGTTAGTAAAATAAAATGAAAAATTAAGAATTTCAAGTGAATAAACAATATCTCAATGAAACCATAAAAAATACTAGCTTGGAGTCAAAAGACCAAATATTAATAAAATCATCAGGAAACCATAAGAAGACATGGATGGATACTTCAACTTTCACCAGTGATAGAAAGGTCTCTTCACATGAACCAATGATCAATGTCAACACCTATTGTAGGGGCTAGTCGACTCTATCTAATAGACTCGATAGTCGACTAAGATTTCATCATTCGGCCTTTGAAGTCGAAAGCATAAGTCGATCGAGAGTTTGTTTAACCAACCAACCTAGGAAGTTAAGTAGTTACAATTGCCTGGTAACTGAATATGTAGGTATAAATAGACAAGTATGTATAAGATAAAAGAGATCCAGTGTGATGTATTGAATCGTGTATCTAATAAAGGTTGTTCTTTGGGCTTCCACTACTTTGTGTATGTCTCTATCTATATGTATGTATATGTGATTCTATGCTTTCTTATGTACTGAAATACTAGTAACACTCCTCTACTTTTCCCTATATTACAACATTGGTTTTGTTGCCAGTAGTTATGAACCCAGGCATGCAGAAGATCACATAGATGATAACTTTACAATACATATATGAAAAGTGGGATCGAAAAATTGAAAATTACATTAAGAACTAGGCAAGAAGAAACAACCTAAATCTAGCAGAAGCACGATAGCGATTTTTCTCGGATACCCATGAAATATTTCTATAGGCTATCCCAAAAGACTTATTCGAGTACATCAACAAATCTAGTAATGCATAAATTGACACATGCTAAAAAATTAACCTTCAATCTTACAAATGGTATTCGAACGAATCTATATGAGTGGGATGAAAGAATCGTCGAATATTACGTAACAAAACAATATATTTAGGATTGAACATACCTTGATACAATAAAAGACAAATTCTACATGGAGCTACACGATGCATTCTAGTGCACAATTCCCATAATTATTCATAAATATTTGATCGAAAAGGCATAGGCAACATTGTTGAATTATGACCTCGAATTTGTACACCACCAAAAAATAATCACTAGAAAGAGAGAGTCAAAAAGTTGGTTGAATTTCTAAAAGCAAGGTGCAAAGATACAAAACAAGCTTGAGACATAATTACTAGCAAAAGTATGAATTAGGTACCTCCTAGGAGCACCAAAAATTGCTAACTTAGGGAAATGGAAGGAATAAATAGAAAAGTTTATTGTCATTTGATATCATGATGGATATCTTTGGATCGACATTCCAATATAAATAGCGGGCAGACTTATTCACATAATCACCAAAATTCCAAAGACATGGTTGTAGGTCCCTAAAACTTAAAATGAAAATGCTTGGATGCAAATTCTGACTGGGTCGAAAATAGAAAAAAATTCCAAGGGGTTACTCATTAACAAGATCCCCAAATTGCGTGAAAGATGGACTGCCAAAATTGTGTTATTATTCTTTACACCAGCTGGTTGAGCTTTTGATGTCAAAATGAGCATGGCAGAGTCAATTGGACAAATCTTTAAAATGGTAGAAATATTCAAGTGGTTGAAATACATGGCTGACATCATCTAGACTAGTTGCAAGGAATGCCAAGAAACTGGTAAGGCCATCAAATTTCCTTCCTTATTAATATGGATAGAAATGGAGCAATATAATCCAGTCAATGACCCTGCATTCACAATTAGGAAGGTTCCAACAATCGAAAAATATATAAGTTTCATAACAGAAAAGACAAGTGCCTCTCGATCGCTACCTCCATAAGAAATGTTTCAACTATGGGTTGGAAGCCTAAAAGATATCTCACATAGATGGAATGTCGAGCCAGTGGTTCATCATGCCCTACCAACACCCTTCCATATTCATTTCGAACTCGATTTCATGAAACTTTGGTTTTGATTGGAGTTGGGCCTGGACCCATAGGAGTTACATTATCATCCAACAACAAATGAAATACATTTTGAATTAGAAAGACATATAGACAAGGAGACAGAAATTCCTTTTGAATTTATCCAACGAGGACTACCTTTGGTACTCCCCCTCACTGATTTCGAATAGGAGAAAGAAAGATAAGAAAAGTTATATGCAGTACAATTTGTTGAATACTTAGAAGCATTGGCAATCGTTCCTGCACAACCTTCACCCAAAAAAAGAAATCAACCATAGAAAAAAGACATAGGGAAAACAACAGTTAGATTTGAAGAAATATCCTTCAAAACATAATAAATTTAGGAGGATACTTTTCATTTGACTGGAGGTATCAAATTTAATGAACCCATCATTCAAGAAAAGATGACTAGTATCACTAGCAAAATTGCTGAAAAAATCAAGCAGACAGAGAAGCAAACCTGATAAGAGACTGCTACAATGAAGAAAATTTTAACCTCATAATTTGAACCCAGAATGAAGGAAGACATGGAAAAAAATAAAGTACAAAAATAGAAGGTCAAACAAATAAAAAATACCCTATGACAAAGTTAAACAAGGGGAGCATGAAGGCATAAGATACATGAAATCTTGACCATTTTGGTAACTCCAAAGAAGGTCACAAAGAACTGGTTAGAATTAGAATTCAGGATGAATCTGACATCATGAAAAAGGAGAGTGACTGACCCACCAATCTATTTGAAAATAGAATCACTACCACCTAAGCTAGTAACCATAGTTGAGGAATGACCTGCAAAGAAGAAGAAGAGACAAATTGTAATTTTTGAGTCATGAGAAGAAACTGAGTTGCACCCACCATCTATGTTGGTCGATGAGGAGATTTTTATCGACAAGCCATAGTAGCCTGAGTCGGTTGAAGAAATACCATTCTAGTTAGCTTAACTAGTCTATATTGCACAACAACATGTGTTGTTCGATCCAATACCAATATAGTTGGTCCATCCATTTGAAGATATACAACATTTGGTTGACCTTCAATAAATAAACACCCAAGATGTTAATATTTATGAGTTAGTACCAATATATATTATGACCAATGTACCCACTATTGGTCCTAAAGTCTGCACCTGATTGCTAAAGGGAAGAGCTAGCCCACCTCAAATTTGGAATGGTTGGTTTTTGATAAGTTTGTTTTATTGGTCAACTAGAGGATAGGTTTTCAGAGATGAGAATCTTGTTGGACTAGCCAAACGGTATGAAGGTAGGTTATCCTTAGCTAATGGTATAGATATTGATGGATATTTGGAGATATGAAAGACAAACACATGAGACAACAACCAACAATGCAATGAATTGTTTGTTGTGTGAGAATAAATACTTAAAATAATATCTTAAGACTTAGACAAATGTCTAGATACAAATAATCCAACATGTTTCTAAATAGTTGATCTTTTCACTAAAACAATAGATGTATAACAGGTTGTGTAATTAGAAAAAAGATAAACTGAAACAATAACTGAAAGAATAAGGAAATATACATTGTACACATCACAAAATTTGCATCCAAGGCAAGATTAAAACATATACATATTTGAGTAAGAAAACACAACTATCGTCAACATATATTCATTAGGTAGAGAACTTTACAATCATGTAAGAAGGCCCAAACCTTCTGATACTTCTATTTTCACCAAAACCTAAACCCTCATTTCACTAAAATATGACCCCTCAAACACTACAAAAACTATTTATTTATCAATGTTGCAGAGGATTTCAACCCTTCTTAAAACTGAAGCTTAACTCTGCATAACAACTGAATGAATGGACTAATAGTCCTTCACTATAACATAGAAACACCTATTTAACTTGAGTGTACTTAGTGGAAATATCAGTCATGGAATAATTTAACTTTTCCTTAACAAAATGTGGTTCATATCACAAAACAATGACCACTTATTAATCTTTGACACTATTGTATTGAACCTAGAACAACTAGACTTCTAAAAGTGCAAAATATAATTGTTTCTTGCACTAGATTAAAATAGTCCTTAAAATAGATTAACTGCCATTATCCTCGAGCTCATTTTTCCTCTTTGACAAAAGTAAACTTTTAACATTAGAACAAAACTCACCCAAAATTTGGCAAATTTCTTGGAAAAATGTCCTCAAAGGTCTCTTTGATAATCTTAGGATGTTATATCTATGTAAAATTTGAGACAAATTTTTATGCATAGGCCCTTTCCCAATAAAAACCTCTTTTATTGAAAAAAAAATCATTTTGATCTGTTCAGAAGCTGTACTGGAAGATAATGAAAAAAATAGGAAAAAATAGAGCATGGCAAGTTTCTCGAAAAGTGACCTCAAAGGTCTCTTTGATTCTCTAATATCATGATACCTGTGTAAAATATGAGATAGGTTTTTATGCATGGTATTGTTTTCAACAAAAAAAACTTTCATTTTTCACAAATTCACCTCCAAATGTTCGGGAGGCATGCCGAATGAGAATAACAAAAATAGGGAAAAAACAAAGTTTTTTTAGTAAATTTCAGCAACAACTTTTGGTTTTTCTTCTATAACTTTTGATACATATTTTTCATCTTGGTATGTTTATTTTCTAGCTCTTGGTTCCTTTGTTGCATAGTTTGAACTTCCATCTTTAATGCTTGCACTTGATGGTTGTCCTTTGTAGTTTCATCAACCTCTTCTTTTGGTTTGACTAGGACATGTTTCTTGCCTTTCTCTTTCAACCTTTGCTCTTCATCCATGATAGATTTGTTTTTTTCAATCAAAATTCTTCTTTTCCTAGACCTCATTTCATACCTATGTATTATTTTAGGTCATTTTCTATGTGCTTCCTTCATATGCTCATTCACTTCAGATATTTTGGCCTTAATTTCGATGAAGTTGCACTTGTAACTATAATACCCCGTAGCCTCTTTGATGATGAAAATTATGGTTGAAGTTCACACAATTATACCACGAACTTAACAAAAACTACATGATGTTGAAATCATAAATAAATTCCATGTACTATAGTTCTCATGATCATGCAAGCACCAACACAATGCTTTTTAAATATTCAAATTTATTTTTGAACGTTAAAACAATTAAAACAATGGGCTTCTACTCTATTTACAAGAACATGCGTATTATTTAAATCAGGTTTTTTTGAACTAAAAAGGCCCTACAAACCTGCTATAAGATCGATAAAGAGGTACAATATGACAATATGTTATTAAACCAATTCAAAACGTGCAACAATATTTCAAGAAAGAAATAAAATGGTGCAAAAATAATAGAAGGGTAAAACAACTCAAGTTGACCATAAACCATGGAGAAGGGATTGAGAAAAAAATCAGGCTTAAGAGGATTCCCTGCAAGGTGCTAAGAATTGTAGATCAGGTGCCATACTTCTCCAAACTTGCTCCCACTTGTTGTAACTTACCCCTGTTTCTATCTACCAGCCATGCTCTCTATCTTTATTCATTTTTAAACTTAACCATGCTCTTTATCTTTATTCATTTTTAAACTTAAAACTACAACTACACCCCAATGCGTTTGTTGGGATATAAAGTCGTTTATTACTGCAAACTAAAAAAACTAAAAACAAAGTCTAGACGCTCGTATAGCGAGCTTTATTGAACACACACCTACTCCTAACCGGTAGAAATCAGCTTTGATCATGTGTATGTGAATTTCCAATGTAGCCATGTAATCATATTACACTCAAAATGGTATTCTCTTTTGTATCTTTATCAAAAAATGTAGGAAAACATAAAAAAATTCAGCAGATGTGTAATATGAAATTTATACTAATTGTTGCATTCCACTTTCATCCTAGATGTTGTCACATTTTCAATTTGTGGAAACACTGACTCTATGTAAATAGCCAGTGGGTCATGAAAATCACAACATAAATCTAGTTGGTTCCATAAACAAAATTATTGTTCTGAAATTTATGCTGCATAATCCTTTTGAAGATCATTTGTTTTATCAGAACAAAAACAACAGGATCATCTTGAATCACCTCATAAGTTCCTTGGAAAACAACATTCGAAACAATAATATCATCATGAAAATCAAGAGGCTCATATTCATCTTCCTTTACTTCCTTCATATACATAGTTGGCATACATAGGATCTGTTTCCTTATGGATGGTGGAATCAATCTCTTCATGCAACTGTTGGTCAAAATTTGTTACATCATAGAAATATGGATCTAGGACTTTAATATCATCATCATATTCATTGTATGTAGGCTGATTTGAAAACAATTATGAAATTTGAAATTCAGAGACATTTGTTTCATGATCATCTTGAAAGAATGAATGTAAATACAATGCCTGATTGTCAGTAGAATTTTTACCATTAGATACATATAAAAAAGTATCAAATGTACCTATAGCTGCTTGTTGTTATTCCTCATCAACAATATGGTATTCAACAAGGGTTTTTTCAGTCAACAAATGATATTGACAATGATTCTCAACAACAAATTATTCATAAGGATGAACATTCAAATAATATTTATTTGAAACGTGTTGACAAATGTCAAATTGATCACGAGTTTCATAACCCTAACGTATATCTGCATTAATTTAATTACTACATTCCTCTTGTTGTAAAAGAAAATAAGAAGAATATAGAACTGATAATAACTCTTATTTATCTTCCTCAACATAATCATCCCCTTCATATTCAATACTAGAAGGATCAACTATTGAATATTGAGTATATAATGCAAACTCCTCATATCAATTTTCAAAAATAAAATCATCTAGAAGAAAACTTTTATAATGATCACTAAATGCTCCATGAAACCTTTTCAAGGAAGATATGGTAGGAGGAAGAAAGGATCAGTACCATTCACGATCATCTCCCTCTAATGTGTACATGAACATATTCATTAATACATCCTCATGGTGTATACCCAATTGATGTTTGACTTCATGGAATTCATGAAAATGATTTGCAAGGTTATCATATTTATCTTCTCCAAATCTAGGCAAGTAATCACCCCACTCGTCTATAGTAGAAAAAAACGTTTGGAAAACCAGGAATAATAGAGAAATTAAGAGGAGAAAACCTTTGAGCCAAGATGTATTCCATTTGAAAATATTATTTCTTGAAACTATGGAGTTTCCATTGGATTCTCTAACCATGGAGTCTCCAGGTGAATGATATGTAGTATGAATGTGTATGGTCTTTGCTCATAATCAAAGATCATATCTGGTCATTGTTGTTCTCCCAGGGAAATATGTTTCATCACTCCATTCCCCATCAACAACGCCAAATTATGGTGGTCCTAAAGTCTGCACTTGACTACTAAAGGGCACAACTAGGCCACATCAGATTTGAAATGGTTGGTTTTTGATAAGTTGGTTTTATTCGTTAGCTAGAGGATAGGTTTTCATAGATTAGAATCTAGTTGGACTAGCCAAACTATATGAAGGTAGGTTCTCTTTAGCTAATGGTATGGATATTGATGGATAGTTGGGGATATGAAATACAAACACAGGAGACAACAACCAGCAATTCAATGAATTTCTTATTATGTGAGAATAAAGACTTAAACTAATATCTTAAGACTGAGACAAATGTATAGATACAAACCATCCAACAGGTTGCCAAATAGTTGATCCTTTCACTAAAACAATAGTTGTATAATAGTTTGCATAATCAACAAAAATATCAACTAAAACAATACCTGAAAGAATAAGGAAATGTACATTGCACACATCAAAAAATTTACATCGAAGGAAAGATTAAAAAAAAATACATATTTGAGTAAGAAAAAACAATTTTCATCAACATATATTCATTAGGTAGAGAACTTTACAATCACATAAGCAGGTCCAACACTTCTGATACTTCTATTTTTTCACAAAAAACTGAACCCTCTTTTCACTAATAACTGACCCCTCAAACACTAGAAAAAATTCTTATTTATCAATGTTGCAGAGGATTTAGAACCTTCTCAAAACTAAAGATTAAATCTACATAACAACTAAGTGAATGGACTAACATTCCTTCACTACAACATAGAAACACCTCTTTAACTTGAGTGTACTTAGTGGAAATATTGATCATGACATACTTTACATTTACCTTAACAAAATGCAGTTTATATCACATAAAAATGACCACTTATTATTCTTTGACACTAATGTCTCGAACCTAGAACAACTTGACTTCTAAAAGTGCAAAACATAATTGTTGCTTGCGCTATATTAAAACAGTGCTTAACAAAACAATTGATAGATGAGACTGACTTGAACTATGCATGAGTACCCACATGTACTCTGGATGGAGAATAAATGAGAGATAGCTTGATTAATTGACATTATCCTCGGACCCCTTCTTCCTCTTTAACAACAGTAAAATTTTAACACTAGAACAAAACTCACCCGGAATTTGTTGAATTTCTAGGAAAAATAGCCTCAAAGGTCTCCTCTAATCTCTCATACTGTGATACATGTGTAAAATATGAGAGATATTTTTTGCATGGTCCCATTCGCATCAAAAACCTCTTTCAGGTTTCAAAAATTCATTTCCATATTTTCAGGAGGTGTGTCGGAAGACAATGACAAAAACAGGAAAAAGAAGAGCATGCCGAATTTCTGGAAAAATGACCTCAAAGGTCTCTTTTATTCTATTAGACCATGATACTTGTGTAAAATATGAGAGAGAGTTTAATGCATGGGATTTTTCTCAAAAAAAACCCCTTTCAGTTTTCACAACTTCACCTACTGCTGTTCAGGAGGCATGCCGAACGAGAATCACAAAAACAAGGAAAAAACAAAGATTTTTCAGTAAATTTGGGTAACACCTTTTGATTTTTCTTCTGCAGCTTCTGATACATCTTTTGCAGCTTGGTATGTTTCTTTTCTAGCTCTTGGTTCTATTATTTCAGATTTTGAAGTTGCATCTTTAATGCTTTCACCTGGTGGTTGTCCTTTGCAGTGTCATCAACCTCTTCTTTTGGTTTGACTAGGAAATATTTCTTACATTTCTCTTTCAACCTTTTCTATTCATCCATGATAGCTTTGTTGTGATCAGACAAAATTCTATTTTTCCTAGACCTCATTTCATAACTATGTATTATTTTAGGTCCTTTTCTATGTGCTTCCTTCATATTCTCTTGCACTTCTAATATGATGGCCTTAATTTCGATGAAGTTGCACCTGTAACAATAATACCCCACGAGCTCTGTGATGATGAAAACAACAGGTGAAGTTCATAGAATTCTAACACGACCTTAACACAAAATTCATGATGATGAACTCAAAAATGAATTTTGTGTACCAGAGTGCTCATCATCATGCATGCACATGCAAGCACCAACAAAACACTTTTTAAATATTTAAATTTATTTATGAACATTAAAACAATTAAAACAACATGCTTTACTATTGTTTTCAAGTACACGCTTGTTCTTGCAATCAATTTTTTTTGAACTAAAAAGGCCCCACAAACCTACTATAATCTCAATAAAGTAGTCCAAGTTGACAATATGTTGTTAACCCAAATCAAAACATGCAACAATATTTCAAGAAGGAAATACAATGGTGCAAAAACAATAGAAGGGTATAACAACTTAGGTTGACCCATAAACCATGGAGAAGGGGCTGAGAACAAAATCAGGGTTAAGAGGATGTATAGGCTAATGAAGGGGAAGAGCATGGATGTAGACCTAAGTTCCAACACCCATGGAAGCAGGATAAAAATAGTAGGAACACAAAGGATACTACGAATAAGGATACAGTACCATCCCAAACAAAGGCTCAACAACCTTCCTTGCAAATAGAAATAGAGAATATGAAGTAAAAGGAAACAACAGTAAGGGAACATTTTGATCATACTCATTTACCCACAACACAATATCAAGAGAAGGATGGGGGGACAACAACAACATCAAAAAAGAGTAAGAAAAATAAATCCACACAAATTACCTTTAAAGTGACCAGATCATCCATCCCATCCGAGATAGCTATTGAAAATACACTCAAACTAACCTCAATATATTACCAACACCTCTTCAACTTACATCAAGTCATTATAAAATAATCACCAAAGAGGTTGAACAAGTTTCTTAAATAAGGAATTTGGGTTTCAAAAATAAATGAGGATCAAAAGAAAATGTTGCAAGAAGGTAGAGAAGAGGTCGTAAAGCATTTAGGAATAGAGAAGCTGCCAGAAATGGAGATCCCCTTGGAATATTTTAAAGACTTGGTTGAAAGGCTAATCACAACTAATTCAGAAAAGAAACAACAAGTCGAACTCCTCGAAAAGTAAAAGGTAGATATAGAATAACAATACCACCTAGAAAGTTATTATAATCAAAGAATACACTAGAATAAAACCACCATCATGGTGAAAAAATACAACAATATTAAAGGACTCCTAAAAAAATGTGGTAGATGTCACCAATGAGGCTGCAATGCTAAATTTGATGGTAAGTGACTGTCCAATCTACTTTTCAAATGCATTCAACAAGGGAATAATACAAAGAGTTGTGGTTGACAACATAGAAAAGACCATAAATATGACAACCGACATCAAGCTCAAAGAGGCCCTCACAAGTCAATTAGAAAAATAAAAAGCAGTAGAGTTACAACTCTCACATCAAGAACAAAAAGGGAAGAAGGAAGGATACAAAGTACAGTTCGAAACTGACAACATAATAATACACCTCACACATCTAAGATAAAATATTCAAGAGATGGAACAACATATTGGCCCATAATAGGCCATAGTACAACAATAAAACATAGTAGAGAAAGTAAAATTTCTTAGATAGATCAAGACACTAGGCCTGGAAGAACACCAGTCAATCAATGCATGGAAGGACTTCTCCCAACATCTACAACATTCAGCTCCCAACATCCTACATATTACCTTTGAAGCTAGTAGAGAAAGAAAACCAAAGGACGTAGTCAAATCGACTAGTGGAAGATATCTCGGCATAGAAGGACAGTCAAATATGGCTCCATAATCCTATCAAGCACCAAAATGTTTGGATATAATTTATCTTATTTCTCTCTTTCTATCATTTATATTTGCAAACAATCAATGTAAAATAAAACTTTGTTTTTCTCCCCACTTGCTCAAGACGAGAAAGGAATTGAGGTGGGGGGAGATGTTGTAGGGTATAGTTGAATAAACTCTATAGTCGACTAAGATTTAGTTGGTTGAATGTTGAATTCAAAAGCATAATTTTGTTGAGGATTCTGTTAACCGACCAGCCGACAAAGTTGAGTAGTTACAACTTCCTAGTAATTGAATATGTAGGTATAGATAGAAAAGTATGTATCAAAGAAGAGATATCTAGCATGCTATATTGAATCATCTATCTAATAAATGATATTCTTTGGGATTCCACTACTTTGTGTATGTATATGTATATATGTGATTCTTTGCTTGCTTATGTAATGAACTTTTGGTAGCAATCCCCTAATTTTCCCTAGATTGTAACAACACTATTACCGAGAAATAGTTGGCTACTACAACACCATAACAATGCATAACATTTTGCATGATCTACAGATGAGTGGCTATGATAAATGATCATGCATTGGAATATCTCTCATCAAAAAAATGAAAATTGTGTAATCTTACAACAGAGTGGTTGATTTCATACCATCGATATTCACTCTAGCAATAAAGAATATGAACCATCATGACGCATGCATATCCATGCAAATCCAAGATCCTTGAAGATTAAGTTACATGCAAAGAGTATGTATATCATATATGTTTCCTTTAGAATCATTAAACCAACCGCTATATATCAAATCTAAAGGAACAAAGATAAACCATCCTGCAAAAAGTTATGTTTATAAAAACAGACTATGCTGATGAAGAATGTCGTAGATGATGACCCACCTGATCTAGATCTTCAGAAGGAAAAATATGGTCATCCATATTGGATATAGACATCAGGAGAATATATTCACCATCACATGAAAGAAGGAATGTTATTCCTTGGTACCATTCTCTTAATCCCAAGAACATAGGGACATTTGAGTGTCATCTCTAAGAAAGGATAGGAAGTGATAGTCCAATTCAGGTTACTTGAATGGAGCACATGGATCACAACTAATGACTGCCCCATTAAAAAATTTTAATCGTTGGAGGTGGAAAGAAAATGTGAAAATATCATTTCAATTAACACTCCTCTATGGGAAGAAAAGTCGATTGTGGACATGAAAAAAAACTATGGATGCTACTAGACTCTGACATTTGACTAAGAAAAGTTGGAAAGTTGTATCTAAAGACTGAATATTCTAAAAATGCAGTATGATAGGAGAATTCTACCTGTAGATAGAAACATCTATGATTCAGTAAGAAGAGAAACTTCACTAGAAATTGAATCCAACATTCTCTCTTCTCTCTCTTTCTTGTTTTGTAATAACCTCAGAAGAAGGACATAATAGAATTGTTTTGTAATTTTGTCACATTAACTTCTTGCTTGGTATGAGAAAAGAATTGAGTGACAGGGGGGAAGATGTTGTAGGGTCTAGTTGGATCTACCGACTAGACTCACTAGTCGAGTCGACTGTAGTATTTGAGTAGGGAAGTTGGCTGAATATGAAGTTAGAGTCAACCAATGTGACAATTAAGGAATATAACCAACTAGTAATTGTATATCACACACACACACACATACATCATCATGTAATGGAAAGACAAAGGTTGTTTTGGTTACATATAATAAATTTCTTTGATGGTTCTCCTACTATTATTTATGTCTATATATATGCTTATGTGCTTCTATATATAATGCTACAACTTGTATTTTTTTATGTGAGGATCTACTAGAAACCTTCTCATACTTTCTCCCTGACTAAAAAATGGTATATAAATCTTAGTGTATCCTCATGGGGAGCACTTGCATTTTTTTTGAACAAAAAGGATGGTACATTTTTTTTGTGCATTGAATGTAGACAATTAAAAAAGATGAACATCAAGAATAAGTATATGTTAGCCCAAATTGATGATCTCTTTGATCAGCTCAAAGGAGATACAGTTTTCTCTAACATTGACTTGATATATGGATATCACCAAGTTAGGATTAATGATGAAGACATTCACAAGACATCCTTTAGGATGATATATGGAGACTATGATTTTGTGGTAGTGCCATTTATCAACTACCTTCATGTGTTTGATGAATAGTGTTCTAATAAAGTATTTGGATAAGTTCATCTTAGTGTTTGTTCATAATATTTTGGTGTATAACAAGACTAAATAAGAACATGAGTAACATCTTAGGATGGTGTTACAAGTTCTTATAGATCACCAACTATATGAAAAATTCAATAAGTGTGAGTTCCTTCATAATCAAATCCAATATTTAGGCCATACAATCTCAACAAAAGGAACGACAGTATATCCCAAGAAGATTAAAGAAATCATGGATTGTCCTTCCCCTCATAATGTGACATAGTTGAGGTCATTCATGAGATTGGATGGATACTATAGGAGGTTAATTAGGGGATTTTCCAAGATAGGTCGTCCATTAATTCATTACAAAATAAGGGGAAGAAATTTGTATGGTAAACAGAGTGTGAAGCCAACATTCAATAGAGAAATCATATTTTGACCAATGCCCGTGTTTTGAATACTGCAGAGCTTAAGAAGGATTTCTTGGTTTTCATTTATTCTTGCAATGAAGGAGTCGATGGATTTATTATGCAATAAGGGAAAGTGATATGATATGAATCACAAAATATAAATGAGCATGAAAAATGGTATTTGACCCATGATTTGGAGCTTGCAATGATTTTGCATGCATTGAATATGTGGAGGAAATACATGCTTGGAAGTAGATTTGTCTTGATGAAAGACCATTTTGGCTTACAATATTGTTTTTACCAACCATGGTTGAATGCTAGCCAAGCTAGATGGATGGAAATGATTAGTGAGTTTGATTTTGAAATCAAAAACATAAAAGGAAAGGAGAACATAGTGGTTGATGCCCTTAGTCAGAGTGTATAGAAAATATACTTAGAAGAAACAAGTGTAGATTAGCCTCACATCAGGAAAATAATTAGAATCCTCTTGTAGGAATATAAGTTTTTTGATCATTTGAAGGAGGAAATTCAACAATAAATCAGAGAGAAAAAGTACAGATGGTATCAACTTACAACTGATGATTTTTTGTTGTACAGAAATAGGATGTATGTGCCTAACTCAGTACATTTGAAACATTTGATCATGAATGAATTCCATAGGATATCTTTTGTAGGTCATCATGGTTATCAAAACATGATAACAATAATAAGGTAGTTGTATTACTAGCCAAGGATGAAGTAAGACATTGTTTAGTACATTTCAAAGTGTTTGGAACATTAGTAAGTTGAAGTTGAACAAAAACATCCTACATGATTATTGCAGCCTTTTCCAATTCCATAATGGAAATGGGAGACAATCTCCATGGATTTTGTCATGGGTTTTCCAAAGATAGTTAGACAACATGATGCAATCATGGTGGTAGTGGATAAGTTGAGAAAAGAAACTCATTTTATTCCCATTAAGTCTATTTCAAGGCTATATATGTTGCTAACATTTTTGTGAAGGGAATTTTCAGGTTACATGGTCTACCCAAGACCATAATTTGAAATAGAGATGTGAAGTTCACTTCAAACTTCTAGAAGGGATTTCTTGTAGGAATAGGAATACAGTTAGAATTTATCAGGGTCTACCATCCTCGAACTGATGGACATACCAAAAGAGTAAATAAAGTGTTGGAGGACATGTTGAGGATGCACTTTATGGATCGACCCAAGAAATGGGAAGAATATATACCCCTGGTAAATTTTTCTTATAACAACAGTTATCAAGAATCATTGAAGATGAGTCCAGTTGAGGATTTGTATGGTAGAAAATGTAGAGTTCCAATTATTTGTGATAGTCCAGTGGAAAATATCACACTTGGACTAGAATTGATAAAGGAAATGGAGCAGGAAATGATCAAGATAAGGCATAATTTGAAGGTGGCACATGACAGAAAAAAGATCTATGAAAAAAACAAGAGAATCCATAAAGAGTTAAAGGTGGGAGATCATGTGTATATTAGATTAAAAGACAAGAAAATAACCCTAAGGATGGGTACTTGTGATAATCTAGAACCCTTCTATTATGGACCATTTTAAGTCCTAGAAAGAGTTGGACCAGTAACATATAGACTTTCTCTGCCACCTACTATCAAAGCTCACAATCTATTCCTTGTATATTTCCTAAAGAAATGTTTTCATGATTATTATCATGTTATTTATTGGACTATGGTACAGGTGGAACTAGAGTGAAAATTCCAACCCAAACCTCAACACATCCTAGACACGAGAGAAATATTTCTCTGGAATTGAGACATCGTGCAGGCTAAGGTGAAATGGAAGCACTTTGGTGTAGTTGAGGCTACTTGGGAATTGGAATATGCCATGAGATGGGCATACCCATTATTTTTATGCATAAGGTGTATACATGGTGTCTTAAACACCAATTATGGTGTTTCTTTAAGGGGGAGGGTAATGTAACACATGTTTTACCCCATAACTTTAATCATGTTGTTGGATGCAGACCCAGTAAAGGGAAAATGATACTTTTGGGAAGAGAAGCATGAAGGGAAGAAAGGAAAGCTGGAAGGAAAAGAAGCACGTGCAAGGCGCTCATGCAAGCAAGACATAATGATGTTAGGGTTAGGTTTTTTTCAATGTAATGTGATGGTTGATGAGACAATGATATATATAGGTACTAATTAGGAAGTAAGAGAGAGAGAGGAAGAAGGAGAGACAGAGGGGACAAATGGGATGACAAAGAGACCAATAGAACAGGGAGATTTCGAAAGTTGTAAGGGTTGTAAGATTTGTACTATTCTTTAAGCTGGTTATCTAGAGAAGAAGTGAGAGACTCGATCCTGAGGGTTAGATCATAGGCTAAAGTGCCTAGTGCGATCTAGTCAGGCTCGCAGGGATCAGAGAGTCGGTTGAGAGTATAAGATCCAAGATTGTAAACACGCAGGACATGACATATTACTTAACCATAATAAAGATCTTGAGAGCCAGATGTTTATGGAAATAGAATAGGAGGGGGTGAACCATGGTCATAGTTGTGTTGTGTGATTGAATGTATGCATATGTAATGTTGTTAAGTATTGAATGCTAGATGAATGAATGAAGGAGCTATTTAGATATGATATTTCACATGCATGAATAGAATGGTTTCTCTAATCAGATGTTAGATTGAATAAATAAAGACTACAAGGTACAAGCATAGATATCAACTCATTCCTAGGCTGCAAGCACCTGAGTATTGCAGCCACCCATAGAGCTATCTCCGGTGATGCTGTGCAATACACCCTATTTGTTTCATTGCCTTCTGGTTTACTAGGAAGGCCAATAGTTTTAGAGAGATTTTGCTAGAAGCTTGTTAAATCTAAACCTGTTTCAATCTATAATAGTAAGGTATGATCATGGTAGGTAAATAATAAAGTACAACAACTAAAACCCAAGAAATGGTTATGTTGTCGGTTGGTTGGAACAGGAGGGGATTGAGTGTATGAGATCTATTGAAGATGCTTAAAAAAAATGCCAGATCAGATGACAATACTGTAAGAGAATGGGAATTTAAAAGGGGATGTTCAGACTATGGAACCCAACGAAGGAATAAATAGAGAGATGGTTGAAAAAAAAGAATTGGAGTTTGTGCAAAAAGATAATAGAATCCTCAAGTCAACACCGCACAAATATCTAGACAAATATGTATTCAATGACTTGCACAAAGTATTTTTCTATGATTTTCCCCATGTGTTGCAAGAGTGGATATCAAGGTTGAAATACAACCGTCATACAAATAGAATCAGACAACTAGAGTGGAATCCTGTAGAAATCACACAGTTACAACAAGTTAACAACAAATTTATGCATGCAATAGATTTCTGGCTAGAGAACAATGTTGCAGGATTTATCACAGAATTTGTAGTAGATGTGACAAAGTCTTACCACGCAGTGAAACAAGAGTTTTTGAATGGACCAAGAGGTAGGTATATCATATCATTATATACTTCCATTAAGATATTACTATATAATAAGGGTGTAATGACGATGGCCTCAAACAGCTAAAATTCTTAGTGTGCATGGGGAAAGGGGGAAGCACTGATAGGAGAAGGAGAAATGGAGGGAGAAACGGATAAAGAAAAGAAGGAGGAGGCCTTGGACCCAATCATTATGGAGGAGGACTAGATCAATAAGATCATGGAAACAGTGGGAAGAACACACAATGGAGTAGCTTACCAATATAATATGAGCAACAAGAAGAGAGCCATAGTTGCGAGGGAGGGATTAGCAAGCGATGAAGAAGAGATAGAGGATCTCTAGTCTATGGAGAATATTAGGGAAATACTGTGCATGAAATATGAGAGGAAGACGAGAGGAAGAAGAAAAAACTCCTATCCATATGAGTGTCAGTGTGGAACCCATAAACCCATGTGTGACTAACACACCAATAAGAACACCACCATTTAGACAACCGAATTTTAGAAAAAGGAAGACTATAGGAAGTACATATACACATGAAACAACACCTGGGGGATCCATTTTAGGAAGCATTAATCAAGCATATACACCATGTGGATATAATAGTTCAACATTTAGGATGGCAGGACATGATCCCACCATCAGGTTACCAGAATTAAAAGGAGAGACATCAGAGGACCCTAAAAATCACTTTTTTATTTCTGAAAATATATGGGAATAAAAACAAATCACAGATGGGGACACTAAAATTGGGTAGTTCGATATCATTCTAAGAGATCACGCACTATATTGGTACATGATTTTAGCTGCAAATAGTCCATGAGGGACAACCAGAATGATTGGAGATATCAAAAAGATATTGATAAATGAATTCCAAAATCCTAGCTCAAAGGATCAATACATGAATGAAATGATAGAGATTAGATAGAAACCAAGAGAATCTATGTGGGATATTGACCAGAGATTCAAATGATTAAATGGAAAGTTGAAGTATGTCATGACAGATATGCAACATATCCATCTGTTTTTCAACTCACTACTACCACACTTGAAATACCCCTTATGACAATAGAAGTTTCAGACACATACAGAGTTTCTGTAGGTAGCCCTACAACTATAAGAGAACCAATATCAAAAGAAATATCCAGCCATAGAGGATCTAAAGGAGGATTTGAATAAATTAACATTTCAGCTAAACAAGAACAGGGGTAAGGACAAAAGATAAAACGTTTGGTGTACCACATGTAGGACATAAGGACACCAAAATAATGAATGTCCAACATTCACACAGTACATGGAAACAGGACTGTCGAACCCTTTTCCAACAGGAGGACTATGGTGTGAGATCTGTAAGAAACAGGGGCATGATCCATATCATTGTCTAATGATGCAAAAATACCAGACAGTACCTAAGAGTTCATATTGCAACTTTTGCAAGTCAATAGGCCATGATGACAAGGATTACAGGACCATGGACATAATGAGGGAAAGAAAATTAGATACTTAGAGGGTGTAGGCATAAATGATGACTGGGAAAACTACACCACAATTTAATCAAGTACGAGCCCCATATAACACTATGCAACAACAATATAACACTACATAGCCATAGTATAATACAACGCAGAAACACTATAATCCCACATAGTATAACCAAGTGCCCCAATACAATGCACCACCGGGAGATCGAGTTGGTTACAGAGGTGGAGGAAGAACAAGAGGAAACTTTGGAAGAGGCAGGGAACTAGTGGTATGCCAAAACTGTCAACAACCAGGACACTATGCAAGAGAGTGTCCACTTACAACTGTGACATGTATGTATTTTTGTGCATTAGATCATGGCACAGAATAATGTACAAAACTATTGGGGAAGATCCAAGAAAAGATAAATCAGAACAATCAAAATGTTCAGTGGATTTTGGCGGAAGTAAGAGATGATGAAAGAAATATCAACATAGTTATGCGTGGAGGAGATAATATAGGAAACGACACAGTAAGACAAGACCCATCACAACACCAATGAGGGAAGACGAATGTTGAACCGCAGAAGTAGTTTGATGCACAGAATAAAAAGGAGATATGCAAGCAGGCCAGACAACAATTCTTGAAGCCAGACATTGAATTGACATAAACTGCACAACATACTCAGGAATTATCATTGTATGACATGCCTCTAGTGATATATCACACTAAAGAAGCACATCCACAAGGATAAGTAAGTACAATTAAGGGTTTTTTGGAATCTTGTGTTAAACTATTAAATGATCCATCATTTGTTAAAGTGTTACAAAATATGTTAGAAATATGTAGCACAATGATAGAAAGAAAGCTAGAACAAAAAATAGTTAATCACCTGCACACAAGGAGGAGTACAAGCAAAGAATTTTGAATGAACACCAACATTGAAGATTTCAACATGGGATATATCATAATATATTTAGGATCCGAAGTAAATGTGTTACCCAATAATACATGGAAATGTATGGGAGAACCCACATTAAGATATTCACCGGTTTAGTTGAAACTAGAAAATCAACATAGAGTTCTAGTAATTGGAAGGCTAAAGGAGGTGACAGTAGATCTGGATGGAGTGTGCACTAAATCCAATTTCAAAGTGATAGAAATAGTGGATGGCACAACACCTTATCCTGCATTGCTTGGCTTGGATTGGGAATTTGAAAAGCAGGCCATAATCAACTTAAAAAATAGGAAGATTACATTCAAGTCAGGAGAATAGAGAGTCATTCTCCATTGGACCCATCATAAGGGGAAAGTTTCATAGAACCAACTTGTTTAGACATGGAGAAAATTAACCAGTTATATAGAGCGACTGCATGAGAAGAAGATTATGTGAATCCAAATACAGATGGGGTACTCAGCTGGAGAAGTATCATGTCATGCATGTCAAAATCAAATACATGCTTATATAATTGGCATTAGAGATCACATGAAGTCTACATAGGAAGATGTGCAAGAATAGACCATGCAGTAAGATGGGTAGGTACAGAGATAAGGGAACCTCCCAACATCCAATGGGTGAATGACTTAGAACTATTCTTAACAAGATACGAAGATGAAGTGTTAGAAAATCACAGGCTCTTAGCTATGTATATATCACTCAATGAAACACCTGCAAGATGATGGGGTTCCCACAAAGAGATAGTCAAGGATTGGTACCAATGTAAGTGGTTATTGCACTTCATATTTGGCGCAGAATGGGGAAAAAACTAACTGTATAAAAACGATGCATAGGGGGCACCAATAGAACACTTGGAGAAGTGAAAAAAACTATGGAGGATGAGACCACCAGAGGAATGGATTCATCATTTTATTCACACATTAGAAGGGATTCCAACAAACTGGTACACATGCCAGGAATTGTGCAGAGAAACTACAAACTGGGCAATATTACAACAAAATTTTATAGTCACTTTCTCATTCGAACATGAGAACCCCAACATAGACTTAACACTCAAACAAATCAGATGGGTGATATTCATTAAATAAAAAGAATTTGAAATTATGACATAATATCAACATGAAAACAAACAAAAAATAAAAGAACTATTGTCATGTGTTAGGACCACACAATGTACCTTTTTTCCATACTTTTTGCCACCATTACACTCCTGTTCACTCACATTTAAACTCATATTATCACTTTATGCTATCTTTCCAAAGGTATACAATGTCCCTTCTCTTTACTATAAGTTTAATCTGTTTTGCATATAATTTTACATCACTCTCGTACTTGACCATTGATTAGAAATGTATAAGTGCTGAAACAGTTCGAACTGTAGATTAACATTGAGGCTTGTTGCTGATACAACAACTCAAAAGTTGTTACACAGTCCATGGTCGACGATGCTGAAACACAGAAGTTGTTACATAGTCTGTGGTTGGCGATGTTGAAACATAGAAGAAGCCATTACATAGTCCATGGTTGACGATGCTGAAACACAGAAGAAGTCGTTACACAGTCCATGGTCAATGATGCTGAAACACAGAGGAAGATGTTACACAGTCTGTTGTTGACGATGCTGAAACACAGAAGCTATTACACAGTCTGTGGTCAATGATGCTAAAACACAGAGGAAGCTGTTACACAATCCGTGGTCAACGATGCTGAACAACAACTCACACAGATTGACTACAATAGCTACATTGTGAGCCAAGCATCAAACCATCGCTGCTATTTGAGAAGTGCTGAAACAGTAAGAACGCAAATCCTGTGGCTGAAACAACCCGCGATTTGTGATGCCGAAACAACATACAACAACAGTAACAAGAAACAAATAAAGAGTTGTTACACCAGCCATAAAAACAACACCTCACTCAGCACTCGTAATAGCATTCTGTTGCAGGAGACTAGGAGACCCTATTCCAGTTTAGAAAGTTGATCTGACTAAGAATAGGACCCAGATATACACCTGTAATTTGTTGATCAATTGTATCGAATGGATTTTCCTCTTTAAATAAGTGGAAATCACCATTCGATGGATCTCCAGTTTTTGGTACTAAGAAGGTTTTATAGAGAAGGACATACTTCATTTCAGATTGTAATATGATACATTGATAGATGAATAAAAGATTGTTCTGAGCATTTCTCTCAAGCCTTTTCGTTTCAGGGGAATCTTGTGAGAAGGGAGGGCTCACCTTCTTCACAAGATTCACTCATTAGTTTTATAGTGTGTTAGTGTGATCTCTGTTTATTCCTTGATAAATTTCTATTTTTCTGAAACACTACTTTAATGAATTCTTCTTTTTTGAAACACTACTGAGCTCTGTCTTGCTAAAAACTCTGCTTTACTGAACGTTGCATTGTTTTCATGTGGTTCATGCTTGGGTAATTGTTAATCATTTTAGTTAGCAATCCTGCGTGATGAATTTATGAAAGCTTGGTAATCAGAGACAGGTGATGAAGGTTCCTACTTTAGGAAGGAATTAGGGTCCTGTTCTCTATTAGAAATAGTTAGCCTTCAATTATTTTCATGAGTGTGCTAATCAGAGACTGGTGCTGAAGGTTCCTACTTAGGGAAGGAATTAGGGTCCTGTTCTCTGTTAGAAATAGTTAGCCTTCAATTGTTTTCATGAGTATGCTAATCAGAGACTGGTGCAGAAGGTTCCTTCTTAGGGAAGGAATTAGGGTCCTGTTCTCTGTTAGAAATAGTTAGACTTCAATGCATTAATGAGTTCATGAAAGTGTGTTAATCAGAAACAAGGTGCTGAAGTTTCCTGCTT
>CBVK0101108788.1:0-12022 GCA_900067695.1 Picea abies | reverse complement strand
TAGTTGGTCTTTCCTGTTGCAGTATCTTGTTGTTATTTTAATGTAATCCAGGATTCTTTAGATTAATCATCTCTTTAAGCTCTGCAATAGGTAGGTTGCTTTCCTGTAATTCATGTCAGAACTTCAATTTATTCAAGGCAAGTCTGATTAATATAGTTTTTACTACAACTCTAGGTTGCTTTTGAGATTGAGCATATATAGTGCATGGTTACCTTTGAAATAAACAGAATTCCCTGGGTTGACAATTTATGTAGCACTTGATTGTTTAGATTAAATAAGCAATTATAGTGACCAACATTTTGGCATCGTTGTCGGGGAAGGTAATTATAGATTTCAAAAGCACTAATGATTTTTCAGATACAAAGATTGCATGAGAGGACGCGGAGACCCCAAAGACACTAACCCTACAGGTGGCAAGGGAAGAGGAAAAGGAGGAAGAAAGACTTATATTAATGAGATTATATCAGAGTCTGAATCTGCTGCTCAATGACCCAACCTTTGGAAACAAAAATCCCAACATTCATTCCAAGAAAACTTTGAAATAGGGAAAGAATTTTGGAGTCCTGAGACAGTCTAGAAACCAGTAGGAAACATTGAGGACAGAGCAAGCATGGCAGGGGAGCAGACAAAAGAAAACATGGATGAGTACAATGAAGAATTGCATCACAAAGAACAGGTAGGTCCTGAAGGAGATGTAAATGATGAAAAATCTTTCTCCACATTAGGATTTCCTATTGGTGATCTTCCTAGAGGAGTAGCCCCCATGAAGAACATTCCACTCTCAGCACTACCTAATTTTCATGGTTTGTCTTCAGAATATCCTAATGAATTCCTTTTTGAGTTTGATATATTATGCATAAGTTATGATTACGTTTCCAATGCTAAAAGATTAAAGCTATTTCCAACAACACTAAAAGGAAATGCACTAAGATGGTTTATGAGTCTTGGAGGCCATGTAATCACAACATGGAACCAAATGAAACAGAAATTCCTGAATAAATACCAGGACTATTTCCAAACAAGAGAAAAGAGGGAGGAGCTATTTAAGATGATGCAGAAAGAGGATGAAAATCAGGAGGACTTTGTAGAAAGGCTACAGTATAATCTACAAAGATCCAGTCACCCCAATGTAAGTAAAGATATTCTCAAAACTATATTATTAAAAGGACTAAGGGGTGACTGTCTAGATATGTTGAATATGCTTATAAAAGGGGACATATCTAAGGAAACATACGATGAAATTGTTAATTTATGAAAAAGATGTTCAAGAGGAGCTTCAAGAAATAGATCAAACAATAGGGACACCACATTTTCAAGAGTCCAAAAATCAGCCAGTGGGGGAGAAACAAGAGCCGAGATAAGTAATTTACTAGAAGGTTTTAAAACTGAAATGTTAAGATCTTTTTCCTCACAAATTGACACCCTGAAAATTCAAAAGAAGCAAGCAGAAGCAGAGGCAACTCTATCCATATTTTGTTCTCAATGCAGAGACAAGCACCCACGAAGGGAATGTCCATTGGAAAAAAAACCAATCTGCACCATCTGTGATAAAGATCATGAAACTCAACAATGTCCATCTTTACCAGGGTTCAAGGCAGCATTACAACCAATGGATGAAGAAGCTGAAGCTATCTATCTGTTGACACAGAGAAGGCAATGGCAACCGCGGGGACAAGGTATGAATCCTAACATTCCATTTACATCTTCTAATCGTTGGAATAATTATCCTTCTTTCAATCAAATGAGTTACCCCCCTATAATAAAATGCAATATCCTATTCAACCCTATTCAACTAAATTACCCACCCATGCAAGAAATTAACCCACCCTTTGTTGATCCATCAATGTGGACTCCTTGGCCTCCACAACAACAACAACCATATCAAAATCAATGGAATCCAAATTGGAGAGGACAACAACTCCCCTTCCCAAATCAATTACCTCAATAACAATTTCTACAACCACTCTCCTTACCTTCAGGTACTCCACCAAACAATCAAATAATGAGACCCCGACTACCTGTACAACCTAACCCTAACCCCAATAATAAAGTTGTGCAGTGCATTAATATTCATAACCAACCTACACTTTCTCTTCTCCCTGTGCAATGAAACGATATTCATTTACGATCTAGGAGAATAGTGGAACCTACCATAGCTGATGTTACCTCTTCTGATAAAGAGGAAACAAATGAGCATGATGTACCTGAAGAGGTACAATCATCCTCTAACAATGCTGCTGAAACAACAAAACCACCATTTCCTAAGCGTTTAGCTTTGACTAAAATGCCCGAGCCACCATCTTTCAATCTTCTAGGGGAATTACAAAATTTGTATGTCAAAATTCCTCTACTATAAGCACTCTGAGACGTACCAATCTATTCCAAGATGATGTGAGACATTTGTGTTAAAAATCCTGGTAGGAAAATTAAGGATCCCCTCACAGTCCATGTCATGGGAGACTTGTCTGCACTAATGTCAGGTAAAGCCCCCCTAGTTAAATATGGTGATCCTGGCCACCCTACCATTTCAGTACAAGTTGGAAAAATGATAATCCCTCGAGTCCTGGTAGACCTAGAAGATGCTATCAATATCATGACTTTGGAAACCTTACAACTACTACAACTGCAAAATAAAGTTAGAGACACCCCAACTATCCTAGAATTAGCTGACCTATCCACAATTAAACCAGAGGGAGTCATTGAAGACCTAATTATTTCAGTGGAATCTTGGAATTATCCAGCTAAATTTGTGGTACTACAACCCAAAACAAAGTTGGGGGGCCACCCTCTAATTTTGGGCAAGCCTTGGCTAGCCACAGCAGATGCTTTTATCAGTTGTAGATCAGGATCAATGACAATTTCCAATGGTTATGAAACTAAACAACTAACCCTCTACCCTCACGCTACACCCCTGATTAATAATGATAATTTTGTATGGGTAGACTTTGATGATCAGCTTACTCAACCCCTTTTGACTATCGGATAAACTCTAAGCCTTAAAGACTCCACCGAGGATGAACTAATTAATAATTTTATTTGCGAACCTTCCTCTGTGACTCCAGAAACTCATAACCAACTAGCTGCACTGTTGGAGTCTAATAATCAAGAAAAACTTAACTCGGAAAGCCCACCTCAAACATCTAACACCATCTCTTCTAAAAGCATACCAGTCGAAATTGAACCTGTCAAAACACTGAACATAAACCCTAATCTGATAGATGTTGAAACACAACAATTAATGAAGTTACTTCTGGAAAATAAAGAAGCATTCACATGGGATTATACAGATATGAAAGGAATCTCTCCCAAATTATGTACTCATCGAATATATATTAAGGAAGATTGTCAACCAAACTACCAATCTCAATGACGAATGAACCATAATTTAAGAGAAATCCTCAAAGAAGAACTTCAAAAATTGCTTAATGCAGGGTTTATATATCCTATATCAGACAATGAATGGGTGTCCCCATTGGCAATAGTTCCTAAGAAAAATAGAAAATGGAGAGTATGTGTGGATTACAAAGCCTTAAATAAGGCAACTCAGAAAGATAACTTTCCATTACCATTCATTGATCAGGTGTTAGATAATTTGTCAGGTAAGAAATTTTTCTCATTTTTAGATGGTTTCAGTGGGTATAACCAGATCAAAATTGCACCTCAAGATCAAGATAAAACCACTTTTACGAGCCCTTGGGGAACCTTTGCTTATAGAGTCCTCCCATTTGGACTATGTAATGCACCAACAACCTTCCAGAGAGCAGTTTTAGGAATCTTTTCTGATATTCTTAATGACTCTATGGAAATCTTTATGGATGAATTTACTCCTTATGGTGTTTCTTTTCAGGAAGCACTACAAAACCTTGAGAAATTGCTCAAGCGATGCATACAAGCCCAACTCTCCTTAAGTACAGAAAAATGTGAAATGATGATGAGTGAAGGAATAGTGCTTGGAAATTTTATCTCATCTCAAGGAATTCAGGTATACTCATCCAAGAAACAAGTCATTAAGGATCTTCCTACTCCCAAAACCCAAACAGAGGTAAGACATTTTCTAGTACATGCTGGATACTATAGAAGATTTATCAAAAAAATTTCCAAAATAGCTTCTCCCCTATTTGTGTTACTAATGAAAAATGTTGAATTCAAATGGACTAATTCTTGACAAGAAGCATTTAATACACTTAAACATCAGTTATCTACAGCTCCTATTCTTAGAGGACCTGATTGGACACTTCCTTTTCATATATCCTCCGATGCTTCAGATACTGCGATAGGAGTTGTCTTGGGACAAGAAGAAAATCATCTCCCTTATGCTATCTATTTCATCAACAAGAATATCACTCCTGCTGAACTCAATTATACAATCACCGAAAAGGAATTCTTAGCAGTTATCTATGTCATTAATAAATTTAGACATTACATTACTGGCTACTCTACTTTTGTCCATACTGATCACTCAGCTATCAAATATTTAATGAAAAAACCTATCACAAATTCTCAAGTCACCAGATGGTTACTATTATTGCAAGAATTTGATATTACAATTGTAGATAGACCAGGAAAAGAAAATGTAGTTGCTGATTTCCTTTCTCGGTTGACATTTGATGATGATACCCCAGTAGATGATTCCTTTCCTGATGAATATCTATTTGTAGTTTATGCTCACTCACCTTGGTATGCATACATTGCTAACTACTTGGTTGCAGGGAAGTTACCACCACACCTATCCTACCAAGAGAAAAGAAGAATCATTCATCAAAGTGCTCGGTATAGTTGGATAAGTGGGTGTCTTTTCCATACAGGACCTGATCAAGAAATCCAAAGGTGCATTAGAGAAGATGAGGTTTATGATTTACTAAAATCTTGTCATGATGGCCCTTGTGGAGGGCATTTTGCTGATAAGAGAACAACACATAAAATTCTCAGGATGGGGTACTATTGGCCCTCACTCTTCAAAGATGCAAAGAAATATGTCTAGGCCTATGATAGCTTCCAAATATTAGGCCAGCCTAATCATAGAGATGAAATTCCATTAAACCCACAGATAGTACTTGAACCATTTGAAAGATGGGCCTTAGACTTTGTAGGACCCATTAACCCCCCATCCAATCAAAAAGTTTACATAGTGGTCTGCACAGACTACATGACTAAATGGGTGGAAGCCAAAGCACTCCATAGAGAAACCGAAGGAGCAGTTATAAATTTCTTATTTAAAGACATCTTCATCAGATTTGGAGTGCTAAGAGAATTAGTTATAGATGGAGGACCTCCTTTCACTTCTCATGGTTTCAAAGGCACCCTTCAAAAATATCATATTGAGCATAGAATTACTACAGCATACAACTCCCAAGCCAATGGATAGGTGGAAAGAACAAACAAAGTAATAGAAGCCATTCTCACAAAAACAGTGAAGGAAAATAGAAAGGATTGGTCCTACAGGCTCCCTGAAGAATTATGGGCCTACAGAACTACCTGGAGAAATACTACAGGATTCTCTCCCTATGAATTAGTCTATGGAATGAGTGATGTCTTTCCTATGGAATTTGAAATAAAAACCTTAAGAACTGCTTTAGCTGTCAACCTTGATTTGACCGATGCATAGACAGGCAGGTTGCAGCAGCTTAATGAATTGGATGAAAAAAGACTAGATGACATTCATCAGACAACTATAATTCAATAGCAAAGATCAAAATGGCATGACAAAACGATCAAGAATAAGCAGCTCCAAAAAGGTAATTGGGCCCTACTGTATGACTATCGGTTCAAATACTTTCAAGGGAAACTGCGCACAAGATGGCTTGGACCTTACGAAGTAGACACTGTTTTCCCTAATGGAACAATAAGGCTCCTCACAATCGATGACTCCAGAACACCGTTACTTGTAAATGGTCATTGGCTCTGTCTGTACCACTGCCCTATTTCCAAAGAAGATTTTAAGGCCACATGTGTGGCAGACTCCCATTACCTCTTTTTAGAGGGGGCTTCTACCCCTCATTGCAATTAATTCTTTTAAGTTAATTTCTTTAGTATTAGATTATATTTTATTTACTAATAATCCCTCTCAAGAAATACCATGTTACAATCGATTTTTTTGCAGATTCCCGATTAAAGCATAGGCCACTAGGAAAGGATGATCCTACTTCATGAAGAGACAAGCTTTCCCATTGCTGAAACACCACTATCAGTAACTCTTTGCTCTTTCTTCATTGTTGAAACACCATTGTTCAACGACTTTTTGACTTTCCCCATTGCTGAAACACCAATGTCAGCAACCCCACACCTTTTTCCCTTATCATTATTCAACAACATTTCACCATTCTCCCCCTTGCTGAAACACCATTCACAACAACTTTTCGCCTCCTCCCTATTTCCAAAGCACTACAGCTTGGCAATTCTTCATAGTTTCCCAATTGACGAAACAACATCATCCAGCAATTGTTTTTCCCCTTTCTTCTCTGTTGCTGAAACGCCACTGTCAACATCCTTTTACCATTTTTCCCTATTGTTGAAACACCATTGTCAGCAAACTTCCCTCCATTTTCCTCCATGGCTGAAACACCACTGTTCAGTAGCTCTTCACATTTCCTCATCGATGAAACAACACCATCCAACAATTGTTTCTCCCCTTTCTTTTATGTTGCTGAAATACCATTTTCAACAACTTTTCACTACAGTCCGACAATTCTTCACAGTTTCCATTGATGAAACAATATCGTTCAACAATTGTTTTGCCCCTTCTTTTTTGTTACTGAAACACCAACTTTTCAACATTATCTGTCAACAAGATTTTGTGCTCTCACACTACATTTTGTCCTTCCAGTCAACAAATCCTTGATACAATTCATCTAACAAATCAAAAGTCTCCTCCACGACCACTGCAGAACTATTGTGGATAGGCATTATATTTTGTTTGCAGCACGAATCATAAGGTAAGACGAGGTATGTAAATTTTATGTAATACAATTAAGCTATAGTTAATGAGAAGATTCCAAATCATTATGACCACTCGAGTGAAATCATTATTAGTCACACTTGACCGGGGGGGAGGACATATCAAACTTTTATACCATCATTTCACACAAATTCACCACCGCCATTCCTATTTTACCATCTGTTCGTTTGTTTCACCACCATTTGCATGCCTCCACTCGAAAAAATTACTCTGCACAGAAGTTGTTACTCAACTATTTGATGGTGTATTTTACTGAGTTGATAGCTATGGGAGGCTCTGTTATACGGTACGAACCCGCCACGACAGCCCTGCTAGAACACTATCCAGTAGCCTATCAAATTTTTCTGTAGGCAGGATGGCTCGATTATTTTCAGAGACTCCAGTGGTATGATCAATAGCAGGTTCTCCAGTTTTCTCAAAATCTCCAAGATGACTATTCCATTGTTCAAGGGGTTCAGATTTGAGTTACAGAAGAAGATATAGTGCAGGTTTTGGGTCTCCCTACCAATGGCATTTGCATGTTCAACTGCAAACATGTCATCCTGAATGCCCAGTAGGATTACCTCTTGTCAGGGGAACAAATTGAACCTAAAGTTCGGGGTGTCCAACTCATCTCCTTACCGCCTCCATGGCCAGAAGTTGCAAAATTCGTCAAACACTACATTACCTGCGAAGGCCGGTACCAGGTAGTCTACCAGCATGATTTTGTCATGTTGTCTCATTTACGGCATAATAGATTGGTGAACATTCCTTATTATTTGCTCGGTTGTCTTAAAAATATGTCGCACTACTGTAAAAAGGATAAAAATCCCGCCCTTTCACTCACCCATCACCGTCTCATCCAACTGCTTATCCAAAGGGGTTTTTCCCAACAAAACCCTCCACTAAACAACCCACCTATAAATCCCCAAGAAGCTGCTGAAATTCCTAAAAATCTCTAGGAGCAGCAACAACAAAACCCTCCAGATTCTCCAGAAGTACCTAACAGTCTGCCTATAGAACCAATCAGTCCAATTAACTCCCCTACCATACCAAGCCTGCCCCACACTTGACCAGAATCATCCACTCCTGCCCTTCATATTCTTAGCGATGATTCTGAGCCAGACAATTCTCCCTGTGCCATCATTGAGGAAAAACCCCCACGTAAACGAAAGCAAATTCCTTTCTTTCCGCCCTTCTTACAAAGAAAACAAGCAAGGGACTCAACAAGGCCAGCCATTATTGCCACTACCCTAGACCCCCAACCCATCTGACTAATACCCTGTACACCTCTAACCTCTCAAATGCCAAAATCTTTGCCTATTCCACCCATGGGCACTGAAACACAAGAACCAGATACCCAGGGTATTGCGACATCATCTGTTTCAAATCAAATAGCTGAAACACAAGAACCAACTACCCATTTAGTAGCTAAAACATAAGAACCAACTACCCATTCAGTAGTTGAAGGACAAGAACCAGCTACTCATTCAGTGGCTGAATCACAAGAACTAGCCATAGCTTCCACACAAGAACCAGCTACAGCTAAAACACAAGAACCGACCATAGCTGCCACACAAGAACCAGCTACAGCTGAAGCACAAGAACTAGGTGCTGATACTGATACTGAGATACAGGAATCAGAGGTCTAGGGTGCTGCAACATTACTTTCCTTACATCAAGAAGCTAAAACACGAGAATCAACTGCCATTCCTGTAGCTACTCCACAAGAACCAGCTAGTGAGGCTGTGACTGCTACACAAGAACTAGTCACCTCTCAACCAGAACCAAAAATGGCCTCTGTCTTACAAGAAAATGATTTCCTAAAGTCTGAACTAGAAGCATACAAGCAAGAACTAGCCATGGGAAAGGAAGCATATGAGAAGGAACGTAACTTGCACACCCTAGCTCGCATAGCAACCTTGTCAGAGAGGACTACAATAGAGAGCCCGTGTAAAGAATATATGTGCAGTCAAGGTGGGGATATCTACTATCCAGTAGGCTACAAAATAACTCAAATTCCAATACCAGAAGCTCCCCCTACACCTTCAACTTTTGCAATCAAAGAAGAACACCCTAATGTTACATAAGAACCAGCAAAACCTCCCAAGATTAAGACTGAGCCCTACCCTATAACAAATCTCAAATCTAAAACCCCTGCTTTTGTTAACAAAGCTGTACAAATAGTGCCTACTAAGGAATCTTCCCCTCCCAACCAGATCAATATCCACACTTTTGTGGAACAATCTACTCACACCTTACCTCACCCCACTACTTGCAACGTTGAAACACAAACTCAACCATGGGATGAGCAGGCAATAATACAGGAATGGAAGAAAGAGTATGTTGTTACACAGGCCAAAAGCCTACAAGATCATAGACAAATCTTGATAAATCATACCTACTCAAATTGGGAAAATTTGGAGCAGATACGCTAGGAAGCTCGTGCCCTTAAGAAACATAACAAAGAGTTAAAGGGCAGATTGGCCCTGGTATTTGACTTGGCACAAAAGCTATTGGCTACAAGGAAACCATCCTGCAATTACTCCTTGTTTCTTATGGAATGACTTACATGGTTTCAGATCAAATCAATCGCAGAAGGTAGACCCCATGCAGTGCTACATCTAGCAGATTTTGTCAAAACCTTTGAAGAAGCCTCTGCTATGGATCAACACCTCCTCTGTGAGGCATATTTTCATAATGAGGCCATCCCAAAGAACAGGCAGCTGAACCTTAATCCTCTTGTTGGGGACATCCAGATTCAGGCATTCACCTCCTTTCTCCACAATCAGACTATGTGGCAGGATGACTTCCTAGCTGCCAAGAATAATGAGGATAACCGCCTTCTCTGGATAAGGCCAGACCCACAAAATGCAACCACCTTTGTTACAGAATACTATCATTTTTTAAAGAAACCAGGGATGACTGAACACATTTAGCAACTACAATCAACAGTGCTTCAGGATTGTCAACACTTCATCAGATCCATAGAGATTGTTTTCCTCTAGGAAAACAACTTGTTTTGACAACAATCTACTGAGAAGAGACAGGAACACAATCCTTTTAGCCCTACTAATCTCGAGATAGCAATCTCCAGGGTACCTAACTACATCCAGTGTGTTCAGCAATGTGCTGAAAGCTGGATAGGGTACCATTTTTTTTTCCTATTCTCTAGTTGCCAATAGAGAGATATCAAATCCATTATAAGTTGCCTAAGAAGACATAAATAACATCTTGGCAAAGGTTATAATGTGTTCAAGGGTTAAGAGCTCCAACAGATAGTACCTCCCATAGCTATTATTTGAGTAACTTGCACACTCAGAGTCGGTATTCAGACTCTGATTCAGAGCGAAGTTGCCTGAGGACATGCAAAATTTTAAGTTGGGGGGGATGTTAGGACCACACAATGTACCTTTTTTCCCATACATTTTTCCACCATTACACTCCTGTTCACTCACATTTAAACTCATATTATCACTTTATCCTATCTTTCCAAAGGTATAAAATGTCTTTTCTCTTTACTATACGTTTAATCTGTTTTGCATATAATTTTACGTCACTCTCATACTTGACCATTGATTAGAAATGTATAAGTGTTTAAACAGTTCAAACTACAGATTAGCATTAAGGCCTGTTGCTGAAACAACAACTCAGAAGTTGTTACACAGTCCATGGTTGACGATGCTAAAACACAGAAGCTATTACAAAGTCCATGGTTGACGATGCTGAAACACAGAAGAAGTCGTTACACAATCCATGGTTGACGATGTTGAAACACAGAAGAAGTCATTACATAGTCCATGGTCAACAATGATGAAACATAGAGGAAGTTGTTACACAGTCTGTGCTCGACGATGCTAAAACACAGAAGCTGTTACATAGTCTGTGGTCAACGATGCTGAAACACAGAGGAAGCTATTACACAGTCTGTGGTCAACGATGTTGAACAACAACTCACACATATTGACTACAACAGCTGCACCATGAGCCAAGCATCAAACCATTGCTGCTATCTGAGAAGTGCTGAAATAGTCAGAATGCAAATCCCGTGGCTAAAACAACCCACAATTCGCGATGCCGAAACAACATACAACAACAGTAACAAGAAACAAATAAAGAGTTGTTACTCTAGATGTAACAACAACAACTCTCTCAGCACTCGTAATAGAATTTTATTGTGGGATACTAGGAGACCCTATTCTAGTTTAGAAAGTCGATCTGACTAAGAATAGGACCCAGATATACACCTGTAATTTGTTGATCAATTGTATCGAAGGGATTTTCCTCTTTAAATAAGAGGAAATCACCATTCAAGGGATCTCCATTTTTTGGTACTAATAAGGTTTTACAAAGAAGGATGTACTTCATTTCAGATTGTAATATGATACATTGATAGATGAATAAAAGACTGTTTTGAGCATTTCTCTCTAGCCTTTTCATTTTAGGGGAATCTTGTGAGAAGGGAGGGCCCACCTTCTTCACAAGATTCACTCGTTAGTTTTATAGTGTGTTAGTGCGATCTCTATTTATGCCTTGATAAATTTATGTTTTGTTGAAACACTACTTTAATGAATTCTGCTTTGCTGAAACACTAATGAACTCTGTCTTGCTAAAAACTCTGCTTTACTGAACGTTGCATTGTTTTCATGTGGTTCATGCTTGGGTAACTGTTAATCATTTTAGTTAGCAATCTTGTATGATGAATTTATGAAAGCTTGGTAATCAGAGACTGGTGCTGAAGGTTCCTACTTTGGGAAGGAATTAGGGTCCTATTCTCTGTTAGAAATAGTTAGCCTTCAATTATTTTCATGAGTGTGCTAATCAGAGACTGGTGCTGAAGGGTCCTACTTAGGGAAGGAATTAGGGTTCTGTTCTCTGTTAGAAATAGTTAGTCTTCAATTATTTTCATGAGTGTGCTAATCAGAGACTGGTGCGGAAGGTTCCTGCTTAGGGAAGGAATTAGGGTCATGTTCTTTGTTAGAAATAGTTAGCCTTCAATGCATTAATGAGTTCATGAAAGTGTGTTAATCAGAAACAGGGTGCTGAAGTTTCCTGCTTGGGAAATAGGGTCCTGTTCTCTGGTTACAG
>CBVK0101108785.1:0-28711 GCA_900067695.1 Picea abies | reverse complement strand
TTTGGGAGGTGTCAAGAACCGCTGAACTCTGAATATGCAGACCTGTGCTTTATTCATCGAGCTGATCCCAAAATCTTATTTTGCAACCTGTACATGTTTTGATCTTGTGACTGGAAACCAAATCAAAATGAACACTGTTGAAAAAGAGATGCTCAAAATGTTGAGCTTATTCACATTCCCCTACCAACCCTATACTATTGAAAATCATGTTAAATCAAATAATACAAAAATGCCAATGAAGCCAATCAAGTAACTGCTAAGACCAAAGGACTGCTTGACAGCTTGTTAGCACCGTAAAAAAGGTAGCTTGACCTTTTTCCCATAGATTCAAAAATGCAAAGTGTAAAGGCCACTGCTGAAAACATGATTGATCTTTACAATAGAGACCTCGACAATCTTGAAGAACAAAGTAATTCCAGAGATAGATTGAGGCTCTATAGTGAACAATTTCTCCATATAGGTGACTATACGATCAAGGTAGAAATGACCTGTTCCTTGATTTTTAGATTTATCCAAGTGAGTAACATGCTCTAGAAATGCATCTATGCTATTTGCATCCTCATGCACTTCCTGACATGGCTGCAAATTTTCTGATGGGTCTTGAAATGATACCTCTGTTGAAAAAGACAATGAAGTTGCTTTCCTGATCATGTCGATATCATAACAAATTTTTATCGCATGGCTAGATGATGGAAAATGACTTTGACAACCCAAGTCATCCAACACATCAGATATTGGATCCTATAGAAATTGAAATGACTGTTGCATTGGTTCCACCAAGACTTCTTGATTTTTTGTGTGTTTATCCTTTAACATATACTCAAGATTCTTTTTCAAAAACTGAAATGAATTAAAGAATAATGGTATAGAGTTATTTTGGTCTAACTCATAGTTTGTCTCAGGCTTTAATCTTTCATCTGGAATTTGAAAATCAAAGTATGTCAAGGGCTATAAATCTGGGTTTAGAATAGCCTCCATATCAACAGTGGTATCTTCAACTGATTGATTAGAGAAATTTTTGTCTTCACTATTTACAACTGGCCTAGAGCTTCTTTTCAGAAATTAAAAAGATGAGAAATATAAGGGCAATGTGTTTTCACTTACTCTGATATTTTCTACACTTTGATCATTGCTATCATAATTTCCATGTGCAAATTGATTGTCATATATGAGTTGTAACTAATCTTCTTCTTGCCAACGACATGTTGTTGATTGCTTTGAACAGTCCACATCTATTTCAGCCTCATGATCATCATCATACTGATAGAACTTGGGTAGATTATCCAAGTAAGAAATTTCATCCAACATGCACATCATATCAGCTAGTTGTTCCTCTGTAAGTTGAAATGGAACTTCATCTTTGACTATGTTGTGAATTGAATACACGAAAGAATCATTATCCAAACCATGGTACCAAGGATGAGCTGCAAAATGTTTGGGAACAATGACCTTTTCTTTCTCTGAGATCAATGGAACATGATGTCTTTGAACATCAATATTTTCTCTTATGCTAATCTTTTGCATCATCTCTTCCATGGTGCTGGCCAAAATGTCTAGTTTAGCTTTTGGAGATTTCAGCTGATCCTTTTCTTTGTTCTTTACCTTTGACCTTTTGATCAACAAGTTGGCCTCCACATCAACTACAATGTTCTGCATTTCTTCGAGAGTTGCAGTGTTCCTTTCTCTTAATTGGAATGCCATCTCAGGATCGAAGGCATGTGGGAAGTGCAAGTGGGCTGATCCTGGGGGTGGCCTTATATCAACAGGCATTGCATGATATACCTTATTGAACCTTGTTGAAAACTATTGTACTGTTTCCCCTGGATGTCTTTTCAAATGGTCATACTCTTCTAGGATGAGAAAGACATTTCTCATGATCACCCATCGATCTAGGAAAAATTGCACAAACTGATGGAAATTGTTAATGCTTGCAGCTGGGATATTTTTAAACCAGTTCTTGACTTTACCTCCCAATGATAGGGAAAACATTCTGATGTAGACATCATCATCTTCTACCTCAAAGAGATCAAGAAAATCCTCAAGGTTTTGAATATGCTTTTCAATAGTAATATTGGCATTCTCTCCATCAAACCTGGGTAGATTATTGGTCTAATTTGCAGGGAAGTCATGGATCATAGGAGGCAAATCTAGAGGTTTGTATCTGTTTGTGATTTTATTAGATATAGTAGGTAAAGCAAGGGGTTCATAACAGGCTGTAATTTTAACCTGTGAATCTGGACTTTTCACATATGTATCAGAGATTTTTACATCTGTAGGAAATAAAGCAGGAAGCTTATGTCTATCAAGGCTTCCTATAGGTGTAGGAGTGGGTACCAGAGCGATGGGAATGGGATCAATCCTTTGAGGTTCATCAAGTTGAAAATGGTCATTATGAACTTCAACAATATACTCTAGACCAGGATCATGATAAGAGAGAAAGTAATTGTAGATGAAACCAATAATATCATGAATACAATTTGAGTTTGAGTATCTAGTCTTTCTAGGCTACTTGGTCATGCTTCAAGTTTTTCCTCCAGTGGAGTCTTTGAGTTGGCACTGTCTGGAGTTGGTTGGATTTGCCAGGTGAATGATCTCAGCCTTCCAGTGTCTGGTCACTGTCCACCATCAGTGATCAGATCCAGAGCTTGATGTGTACTAAGTATGGGGAAAGTTCCCCAGTATGGTCGCCATTATGTTATCGCTCTGTAATTTTCCCAAGGCTATGGAGGTAGTCACAGAGGCAACATCAAAACCACTTCAAGTCTTGGATCTATCCCTCTGAGACTTAGATAGGGATATCTCTATTTGATATAGATTTGTTTGAATAGATATTAGGCTAGTTATGCAGAACATGGGTTTTTTTACGAACTTGGTATGTTTGGGAGATCAAAAACTCAAATTTTCATTGGGCCATGGGGTCTACCTTTATGAAAATGGATCTATCTCAGATGTAAAAGATTGTCTCCACAGGGCAGGATAGAAATATTTCTAGATCAAATTGAATTAAATGCAAGTGGAGGAGAGGAATAGAAGGGAAAGTCCATCAAGCAGAGGAGCATCTAAGAATTCCTATGCTTAACTTTAGACAAAAACATGCAAACCATTAAAGACCAGAAACAGAGTGGAAAAAAAATAAGTTATGTTCATAATATTTATTTAAATGATTGGATCAATAAAAACATCAAATGGATTAACAGAGCAAGAAAACAACTACTCAGAGAAAAACATCACCAGGGAGTCTAACACAAGAATCCTGCATCTACAATTTTTATTTCTGGAAAGTCATTAAGAAAATTACAATGTATCCCCTCTGGGGCATGAATATCGAGCTCAATCATCCCTCACTTTTACATTAAACCACATAAATAAATATAAGAGATCCCCCAACAAGTTTTTTGAAGTCGTTTTCAACCGCCTCAGCCAAAAATAGCAACAAATCGACAAAAATCTTGAACTGTCTGCCATGAAAGACGGGCCGAATTTCTGCAAAAAAGGGGTCTGCATAGGCATTTGTTTCTCTTTAATTATGACACATGGGAAAAAATTGAAGGAGTTTATTGTATATGGGCATGTTCTAGACAAAAAATCCTTCGGTTTCGCCAAATTTTCCTCCATCTCACCGTAACAACTCCCGCAAAATCGAGACTGTAATAGGAAAACCAAAAATCTGAGAAATGAGGATGAAAGAAAGATTTGATTCTCCCAACTGGTGGCACCTGTGAAAAACCTGAGAGATTTTCTTCTTCTTCGTCCCGTTACGAAGAAAAACCTCTCTCAGTTTCTCAAAAATCATTTTCATTTGCCCGGAAATATCTTTGCAAGTTTACTGGTCAAAACGCTGCAAAAACGGTTTTTTTGGGGGGGAAGAGTGGGATTCTGGACCCCCCTTGAGGTGGTAAGTGGTTTTAGGGCAGGAATTTCCATTGTATTGTGGATCCTCCACGTCTATGTGGGTGGTTTTATAAACTACCTCATTCCGTACCCCCCCAAACGTTCAGTTTCAGATGGCAAGGGGGGATTCAGAATTGTTTTTGTTTGTTGATTTAATTTGATTTGGGGAAAGTATGAGTGGAGTTGGAAGGGTGGTAAGAAGTAAGTGGTCTGTAGTGGAAGAGGTCTGATGCAATGGATGGATGACACGTTGGGACAGGGCCCGCCAGAAAAACCGCATCATTCAGGACCCCCCATCACCGTTAAAGGCAGAACGGTCAAGGGGGTCTGGAATCGCCTGTAGACCATCCATATATGCACTGTCATGATGACCATAGATCTGTGTGCACTTTTTAGTCACCATTCCGGATTAAAAGCATAACAGTCGAGGGGGTCTGAAATCCACTGTCAATCGTTGATCTACGCGCCTCTAGATTGACCATCGATCTAAGGGCATTCTTTATTCTCTAGGCATGAATGCAGCAAAAACATAAGCTTAATGTTTTTTGTGGGTTTTGTGCGCTGCTTCCCTTGATTTTGTCTCCATGGGGTTAGGAAACACCACTCAGCGTCAACAATCATGAATTTTCTTTTCTTTTCCTTTCCTTGAAAATAATTTGCAGAAATGNGAAAATAATTTGCAGAAATGAAATATTATTTGCAAGCCAAAATACATCCATAGTGAAATTTTTTCAGTCAACAGATTATCCTATGAATTATAGGGTTATAACACACCTAAATTTAAGAGACTTGTTTTTAGGTTAGAGGCGTGTTCCAACATAGTCTTTAAACACAGTGATGTATCATTCAATGGGTAAAACTGCAAATCAGAAGCATACATGTAGAAAATACAAGTGAAGTCCCTTGGTTGGACATCCTTGTACACCTCTATTGGTACTTAACAAGTAAAACCACATTAGATGTAATTTGTATACATATTTATTCTTCCACTTACCCTCGAGTATATAGAAATTCCCCTAAGCACACATAAAAGCCTCATTACATAAACCTATCATCTTTCTATAACAATCATGTATTTTCATGGTTTTGCTTCAAATTATATTGAATGTAAAATAAAATCAATGTCTTTAGTTGATACTAGGTGATATGTGCTTTTTCTCCAATCAATATAATGCACTATTGGAAAACCAATGATTATTTGACCCTCAAATGCAATCGATTGAGTTTTTAAGACACCAAAAGAATGGCTACTTGTGGGAGGATATCCTATGTTCAATCTCTTTCAAATATTAGTATGCTTATTATAATAAATCACCACAATGACAACAACGCGTACACAATTTTGAAAGTATGCAATCAATTGTGTTATGGAGAAAATCATATGCATCATGTAATGATGGCATGAATTATTATATGAATTAGTACTCATATAGTTAGATATGAATGAGTTGCAAGTTATATTCATTCCCTTTTCTGACGTCAAGTTTTTTTTAGAGTGAGAGGATTTACACTCTATGGAAGGCCTAGGTTTCTCTAGTGTAGTTATGGAAAATAAGTTTCATATACATGGAAACATCCTTTGAAGTATCCTTTCAATTATGTCTCTACAACCAAGTAAAATATTATCATGATTTTTCCAAAATATTTTTAGAGAAACTTCTCAAGGTTAAAAACCTTTATTTTCTCCTAACAATTGTGTTGTCTATGAAAATATTGTTTCCATTTAAGTCTACCACCATAATTTCAATCGTTTATTTTTTCATCAGGGAAAGTATGAATGAGGAGGTCGTGGAAGACCAGAGGAGTTTTATTTAGGACATGAAGGTCAATGTATGAAAAGTGAGTTTTCATAAAGGAGATGGTGTCTTTGGGTGCAAGGTATGGGAGAACCTCCAAGTTAGAGATCTATGTGGTTAAGGTGGAGAAATAAAACATTTTCCTTGCTAATTTACTTCTTTTGTCATCAAGCATTGAAGGTGGCATCTTTGATGTAAAAAGAAAACATGAGTTTGGATTAAAAATCAAAATTGAAGGTCAATAGGTTTTTGGAATCAATACTAACCCTTTGAAGATAACGAGTTCAAAGACTTCAGATCAACAATTAAATGTAACTATCCTAGCCCTAAACAATATAGTTTTATTCAAAATTTTGAGTTTCAATGAAGGGTTTATCCGATTGGTTTTGATCAGGTGCTTCTTAGATATTTGAGGATCCATAATATTCAATACATTTATGGAGTGGTGACATTTAGTGTCCATGATATCAAAGTGATGCAAAATAGCACAAAATCCCTTTCATAAAAAAGTAGCATTGAACAAAACATGTGAAAGACACACTTCAATTTGTTAGGACCAAAACGACAACCTCACGAGGATATAAATCCTCCTGTGTTTTTATAGAGGTGTTAATACTCTCTATTTTATGATACTCTTTTAATTCTAGATTTCGAAAATGATATAGGACTTTGAGAAAATCCACCATGGCAATCAAAGAAAATATAAAAGTTGTAGAAAACAAAATGTTTTATTTTAAAGAGAATTCTTAAGAGATGACCAGGAACCTCACACATCACATATTTGAAAAAATAAGCAAAATTTCCTCACATCCATCATTGTTAAACTAAATATTTATGATCACATATAAAAATAAAAGAAAGTGGTTCATACCCATAATATAACTTTACAAGAGTAGACACATGTGGAGCTCAAATAAAGAAAATGATAGATCAATATTAAATATTTTATACTCAAAACTCAGAGATATAAAGCACTGTCGAAACTGATCTCGAATTAGTTCTCTTGGGATTTGTTAAAAATATTAAATTTTATTAAAAATCTTTGAAATAAAAATTCATTTTTCTTGAGGATTGGGATTGGGGCTCCCATAGACCATAAAAGTAAATATAAACAAGAAGTGATATATGGAGAGAATATGGTGGGCGATGACAGAGTAGAAAGACCTGGAAACCTATATCACCATCCTTTGCGTCTAAATACCTTTCCAATGGTATAATGTTTGCGTGATTTTGACACCCAGAGCTGAAGTTGTGGCCTCCGCAAGATCAACACTCAGTCACTGTCGTTCAAAATCGATGGGAAAATGTGGGCCCTTTGATGAATTTCGTGCTTCCCTTCATAAAATTTGACTTTTTGGTTTAAAATTCTATCCCACATGCATTGGGATATTATATTCTTAATGATATATAATACTAAGTGTTTGATACAATTAGCAAGAAACACGAGAAGAGAATAAATTATGGAGCTTGGAGGATTCGACCCTTGGAAAATTGTCAAATAAAATAATAATTTTTTGGAACCCATCATCATCCACCTCATGCCCAGTAATCAGGATGAGTCATCCAATAAGATCATGCCATGTGTCTCTCTTTTTGTATGCTACCACATGTAATTCTCCAATAAGAATATTCCATGTGCCTCCCTCCACGAGTTTCCATGTGTCACAATTCCATGCTTCCATGTTGAATGTTCTTATTGGTTCATGGTTTAAATGGAGAACACTTTGGAAAAATGGTTAAGTACGAGAGAGAAGGAATAAGGGTGAGTGGGGAGAAGGGGGATGATTTGTATCCAGTGGAATTTAGCAGGGCAGTTTGTAGGATGCAGAGACGGGTTGGCGAGTTGGGGAGTGAGGTGAGTAAGAGAGCGAGGGATGGAAAGTGTCCGCGAACCCGACGAGGATCGTGTGTAGTTAGGGAGAAAGGGGATAAATGTATATGATGGAAGTAAGGGAGGAGAAATGTATATAGTGGGAGCAAGGTGAGGAAGGTGAGGGGGAAGGGTAAAGTAGTGTGGTGAGTTTCTGCCTCTGACATAGATTGAAATATGACTAAGTATGGGAAGATAAGGGATAAGGGAGTGGAGAGATAAAGGTGACGTAGGGTGATATGTAGATAGTGGGTTGGCGGGTGAAGGATTGTTAGGAGGTGAGGGAATGTATGAGTCCTCCAACCCACAAACTCGATGAGGAAATGAGGGAAGAGTTTCAAAAAAAGACTAAGTGTGGAGACTAGTGGAACTTATGGGAGAAGAGTGAGATAAAGTATGGAGAGAGAGATGTTGAGTGAAAATTCTAAGTATGGTAGAATTGTAATATAGGATAGAAGAGGATAACATGATACCTAGAAATATTTTTCAATATCGGACCTTTGGACAAGATCTAGAGTAACTTAGGCACACATAAATAGATTTCTGATTCGAAAAATTCATGGTGAAGCTGCGACTGAGGGATGTTGAGTGAAATTATAAAATTTAAAAAAACGTCTTCTTTATATATCAAGGATTTTATGAATACAAGAGTGGGAAAATATAGATGACCAAATTTTGGTCAATAGCTAGCTCCAACTGCGGGACAGTGACCCCCTTTGAGTTGTTGAGAATCCATAATTTCAGTTTCTTCCTTCTCAACTAGGCCATGGAGTCATCATCAATAAATTCTTGTAATTATTACTCTTTCATGGATTTATCTTCAAATTTCAATATAAAGGATACCTTATTATGCAAAACTAAATTGAAGAAAAAAAATATCTACATACATGATCTACCAACCTAAACTTACTTGAAAGAAAGGGGTGCCTTAGGTGTAGGCATATTTCCAATGGAGCCATTCAAGCATTGATCTGATTCCTAGAATGAACTATAAAATTCTGATATATATTGGGACTTGCACCAATGAGTCAAGGGAACTCTCAATAAGTACTGGAGAAAAATTATACCAAGTATGGTGAAGATTTGATTGCATTGTTTGGACAACAATGCTCTAGAACCATAATTCAATGAAATCAATTCTCGACTACTCAAGAATACTATTGTCTTTGATTGGCCGAGGAGTTTTCAACATAAGAATACATTCATCCTTTTCCTTATTTACTTCCACTTCCAAGGTTCTTGATTCATCAAAAATCTATTGAAAAAAATCTTCTTTCTTGTAAAGGTAATCTTGCTCATCATTCTTCTCAAGATTCATTTCTTCCATAAATTCTTCTTGTTTCAAGTTCTCTTGTGATGTTTCATCATCTATTACAAGGTTGAAAAATTATTTTGTATTTGGTGGAGGCTCCTCAATTTCACTTTCAAATTTGTTGCTCGAAATATCTTCGTATGGAGTATATAGGAGACTGGAATTTTCTTCTTATAATTTGTAATTTTCATCTTCCTTTTTAGCAACATGACTTGACTTAGAAATTTTATCCACTCTTTGATTAGATTCTTCTTTAAATTGGTGACTTCATTATCTTACTTCCATATGGGATAGGATGGCTGGGAAACAACATTTAAAACATCAAAAAAACCATATAAATTCACCTTTGGGATGAACTTTTCTGCAAATGAATCTTCTAACACATTCCAACTATTAGTGGAGTTAGGCATTAATTAGCTATACCATTCAAGAGCATCCCCTCGTAGAGTTTGTAGGAATAATCTACATGTAACATTGTATTTAGTGAGGTTTAAATCATAACATATACCTTTAAAATTAATAAGGTGTTTCTTTGCATCCTCTGAAGCATCCCCAAAGAATGTAGAAAAATTTTCAATAGGAATATTGGGATTTTGAAAGTCTATTTCTGGTAGATTTAAAGCGGTATTATGAAATCACCTTATTTCTACCTTTTTCTGAGTCTTGTAAATCCATTGATGGGATTGATGCAGAATATAAAGAAGCATCATGACATGAATGAAACCATTCATTTCATATTTTTTGAATGGAGTTTCCCGGGAGTTCATTTTCCCGAATCTTTGGTGCTTCTCGTTTCTTTTTCAAATTAAAAAAAAAGTGAGACATGCTTAAAATAAGAAGCAACTTTATTGAATCTTCTTTTCCAAACTTTGAGCCATGGAGATTTTTGGTTCCTAAAATATCTTGAAAATAAATCAATCCCTAGTATGGTGGCAAAACATTTTGACACTTAAATCCATTAGCACTGAAACGACAACCTCGCGAGGTGATCCAAGATCTTTTCGTCAAGTGAATTATTAAAGAATTGTATTAAATGAGCATAAACTGAAGTACACCATAAAGAAGGAAAAGCTCAAAAGGAAAGAGACATAATCATGAAATATGAACACAAAAACTTGATAATGGAGTTCGTCCTTGGTGGACTACATCTTCAAGTCCTGCTCTCAAATGGGTAGGCCTTTTTATTAAATCCACAAAATAATTGGGAAAAATACATAAGTATACCTCATTTTGGAGTTAAGCTAAAAATTATTTTCTCAAATCAAAAAACTAACATCAACACTGCGTTCGTGGTGTCGAATTACCTAAAAATGTCTATCTCCATGCCTTGATCCGAGTCTGGCACTTTCAGGCCCAAGAGACACCCCTTCCTTGGTTTTTGTGCCCTACCTCTATAACAAATGACTGTGAAAAATATCGAAAAAGGTTCTCTGTCTTGAAATATGTACAAGCGCGCCTTGGTCTCACCTCCCCCCTTCATACACTGGCCAAAAGACCCTTTTTATAATAAAAAGTAGGTGGTTTTGCATTAAAGAGGGTGCTTGGAGCACTGGTAGGTGGAGCTATATTTAGAGCATGGTTAGGTGGAGGTCCCAGGGTCGAATCCCATTGGCCTCCCCTTTTAGCATGTGGTTGCAACTATTTGGCATGCTCTGCTAAACATGATAGATATGCTGCTAAAATGGCGATCGATTAAGTTTGGCAGAATATTCCATATATGGAGGGAGTTTGAAATGTGGTCGCGTGGTTTAGCATATAACCAAGGGATCGACAGAGGGCCTAGCCCTTTTATTCTGCCCATATAAAACATTATTAAACTTAAATAAAATTTGTGTCATATTATAAACAAGGACCATATAGTGGCATGTTTGCTAGCGTGAAGTTGTAAGTCCTTTAGGCTAGGAGGTTAGGAGATTGAATCCCATTGGCTCCGATCTATTTTTTAATAAACTATACTGTAAGAGGCCAATGGGGGGTTGCCACATGGAAACCTTTCATTGGTTGTCCTCTTCCACGTGTCAACTGAAGACTAGAACACATAACCTACCACATGTACCTATAAGAACCTACCATGTATACCTATAACCTTGTACCACACCTCCCTGTACAGACATGCCACGTGTCACCCTTGCAGTGGTGACACGTGTCACCTTGACCTTTGAGTTTTGACCAAGTTTGACTTGAACTTTGACCTCTTATATCTTTTTCATACGATCTTTGTTTGATGAATCGTTTGTGTCGTTAGAAAGCTTACGATGTGCTCTTCACGACCATGCAATTTTAACTAGGTTTTGGGAACTTTGAATTTTTCCCTTTCTCTGTCTGTTGAATCCATTCTATGTGTCTCGAGTTGCCTCTGTGAGTTCTGAGTTTTTCTTAGCCTTATATGGATCCTTTTTGGATCATGAGGATACAAATACTCCTGCATTTTTATAGAGGTGGTAATCCTCTTTGAATTCTATATTTCCAAAATGATATAGGGCATTGAGAAAGTCCACCATGACATTCAAAGAAAATATAAAAGTTGCAGAAATTTAAATTTTTTATTTTAAAGAGAATTCCTGAGAGATGACTAGGAACCTCACACATCACATATTTGAAAAAACAAGCAAAATTTCCTTACAGCCATCATAGTTAAAGTAAATATTTCTAATCACATATAAAGATAAAATAAAGTGGTTCATACACATAAGAAAACGTTAATAGAGTAGACACATGTGGAGCTCAAATGAATAAACTGATAGATCAATCTCAAATTTTTGATACTCAAAACTCAAATTTATAAAAAACCGTCAAAATTGATCTTGAATTAGTCTCTTGGGATTTCTGAAAAAATATTAAAATCTATTACAAATATTTGAAAATAAAATACATTTTCCCTAAGGACTGGGATTGGGGATCCCGCAGACCATAAAATTAAATACAAACAAGAAGTGAGCTATGGAGAGAAGATGGTGGGCGATGACAGAGTTGTAAAACTTGGAAAGAAGATAGTAATAAGTTATCATATTTCAATTAAACCTTTCTAGTCAAAGAAGTGGAGTAACTGGATGAAAAACTGATAAAGAAAGCAAGATGTTATCAACATAAACTTGCTATGATGGTCTCTCTCCCTTTTTAATAAAAGTTTTAATTAAAATTTAATTAATTTCCCTCTAAAAGAGGATGAATGTGTTTTAATTTTATGGGAATGACAATAAACTTTTTATCCATGGAAATCATTTAAGATATTATCTTCATCTTCTAAGATTTCCAATGGTATAAATTTTTTCCAAATCCGTCACCCAGATCTCAAGATATGAGTTCATGAAGTTGAGTTGTCACATAGACCCATTAAAAATGCAGTGACTGATATTTTAATTTCTGAAAACAATGTATCAACTTTCAGTAGTTGAAACCTATACCACCATCTTATATGTTGAAATAAATTTACAACTATATAGATTTTGTGTGATTTTGACATCCGGAGATCAATTTATGGCCTTTGCAATATCAACACTTTGCCACCGTTGATCCAAATAGATGGGCGAATGTGGGCCCTTGGATGAATTTTGTGCTTCGCTTCATGAAATTCGACTTTTTGGTTTAAAATTCTATCCCACATGCAATGGGATATTATATTCTTCATGATATATAATACTAGTTTTTTGATACACTTAGAAAGAAACGTGACAAGAGAAGAAATTATGGATCTTGGAGGATTCATCCCTTGGAAAATTGTCAAATAAAATAATATTTTTTGGAATCCCATGTCATCCACCTCATGCCCAGTCACCATGATGGGTCATCCAATAAGGTCACACCATGTGTCTCTCTTTTTGTATGCTACCACATGTAATTATCCAATAAGAATATTCCTAGTGTCTCCCTCCATGAGTTGTCATGTGTCACAATTACATGATTCCATGTTGAATCTTCTTATTTCTTCATGGTTTAAATGGTGAAAACTTTGGAACAATGGTTAAGTACAAGAGAACAAGAAGAAGAGTGAGTGAGGGGAAGGAGGATAATTTTTAGATAGAGAAAGTTATAAGGGTAGTTTGTAGGCTACAGGGACGGGTTGGAGGGTTGGGGAGTGAGGTGAGTAAGAGAGTGAGGAATGGCGGGTGTCCGCAAACCCAACTATGATTGTTAGTAGTTAGGGAGAAAGGGGAGAAATGTAGAAGACGAAAGTAAGGGAGGAGAAATGTAGATAGTGGGAGCAGGGTGAGGAAGGTGAGGGGGAAGGGTGAAGGAGTGTGGTGAGTATCCACCTCTGCCATAGATTGAAATATGGTTAAGTATGGGAGGATAAGGGATAAGGGAGTGGAGAGCTAAGGGTGATGTAGAGTGATATGTAGACAATGGGCTGGAAAGTGAAGGAGTGTGAGGAGGTGAGGGAAAGTATGAGTCCTCCAACCCGTAAACCCAGTGAGGAAATGAGGGAAGAGTCCCAAAAAAGACTAAGTGTGGAGACTAGTGGAGCGTATGGGAGAAGAGTGAGGTAAAGTATGGAGAGAGAGAGAGAAGTTGAGTGAAAATTCTAAGTATGGTAGAATTGTGATATAGGAGAGGAGAGGAGAACAATATACTTAGAAAGATTTTTCGATATTGGACCTCTGGACAAGATTAGAGTAACATAGGAATATAGAAACATATTTCTAATCCAAAAAATGCATGGAAAAGCTAAGATTGAGGGTTGTAGAGTGAACTTATAAAAGTTAAAAAAATTTCTTCTTTTGATATCAATGCTTTTATGAATCCAAGAGAGGGAAAATATAGATGACCAAATTTTAGTCAACAAAACCCAAGGAAATCTTCAATGGGAGGGTTTGAGTTTTGAGTTTCCCAAAGGTGTTTTTCCCCTCAAGGGTTAATTTAATGGCCCTCCTTCTTCCATACCCAATTACAACCATAATAGGGAGTGATGGGCACCTCTTCCATCACGATTGGAATACATTATGCACAACATATGAACCCATTGGCCATGTATATGCAACATCAACCCTATCTATATTGCACAATGCCTCCTCCTCACAAAACAGGGTATTAGCTCAATGAACTCATGACATAACACCTTCATTCATAGGTTATTAAAGAAAATCCCTAGTTTTACTAGATATTGATAAATATCTCCCAAAATCCTTTTGTTAAACCCCCCTCCCAGTACATATTTCCAATAAAAAACCCCTTATTTTTAGTAGATACATATTTTTATACCCCCTAATACCTATAAACCTCCGAATACCCTACAACAACCCCATCCAATACCTACAATATATTGATTTCATTTTTCATAATTTTAAAACCCCCTTTATGAATGAATGTGATAAGATATTGATCAACAAGGTGAATCCCTCATGCCTAACAATCCCATTCAATAGTCCATGTGGAATTAACTTCATTCTCATCATCCTCCTCATAATCAATAATAAAAACAATAACACTCTTGGATTTTGCAAGTTATACCTATTTCTAAAGCCTTAAAATGTTTTTCTATATCTTTCTTGAACCCCAAAATCGAACGTAAATTGCCTATGTTTATCGTTTCCCTTGTACTATTTTCTTTCTATTGTTACACAAAGAAATGAGCTCTTATGTTTCTTGCTTCATGTTATAGAAAGGATTTCATTCATAATCAATACAATGTTTTTGTGTATTTTTCCTTATTCTCTTTCCCATCAATACATGATGATTTTTATTTTTAATTACCGTATATAAAACTAAAATTGTAGACATTATTTTTTAATATGGATATCACAAAGAGTTTCTTAGAGAAACTATAAACTAGATTCATGATAAAAAAAATTAAAGGACACAAAACCAATCAACGTATTAAACGGATCGGATATCTTGTGAAATTTTGACAAAAAATCATCTATCAAAAACATTGAATAATTGAATCTATATTGGAATAGCTATCTACCTATAGGCCCCCATGTTCGATCTCAACCAAGTGTCCACTTTTCTTCCAAAACTTCATTTTTTATGGCATGATCCACAATATCAATATATTAAATAAATCATTAAAGGCTATAGTTATTTATATGGAGTTTAAAATATACCAATTTTGTTACTAGTATTTTATCTACTTTATGGAATCAATCATTCTCATGTTGTCATAGTTTTATAGGAGGAATGATACCATTTATGGTTAAGTAAAAAATTTCATACTTATTTATATGTGGCGTGATCGATGTAAAGATATTAAATCATGATTCCACTTAAAAGTGTGTGAAAAAAGTGCTACCATGTTGAAACATAGATTGAATGCAGAGGACAACAGATCTAAGAGAGTGGTGGTGTTGAAAGAGACCATAGAACTAATGCACAAGTCGCTCAAGGAGAGTAAAAGGATATCTTCTAAGATGATATAACAATATGATATGATGATAGACCGATCACTAATATAATCTATAAATAGGTTTGTTCATGGACCAAACTCAACAACTCAAATGAAGTCAGTTGCACTTGTCCATAAAACATGGATTGAGAATCCATAAGTGGACATGGTAAATCGAGGGTTTAATAATTTTTCGAACCAAAGACTTGGTTGACCCATACATCCAACAAGGAGAGGTTACAAAGAAACTGCATGTTCCAACACCCCCCATAAACTCATCTTGGAGAAAAACAAATTCCACTGCATTTTCCCTCTGAATTTGTGTTGACAACAAAAGTTGATCATAAGATTATACATCAACACTCCTGAGGAAGTATCATCACCATTGAAACAGATCAAGAAAAAAAGAACAATCATACATTGCAAAATGTGTTCCAAAATGAGTTGTCAAAACAAAATCCTAGTCGGTCAGTCGACTAGACAACAAGACAACACTAGTCAGTCGATCAGGTAACTAGAAAATAATGCACCAATATAATCGGTCTCTTGTTGATCTTACAAATCTCCCATAACATCTCTTTTTCTATCCCAATGAACTATACTTAGAAAAATTACAAATATCGAAGTACTTAATTACCTTTGGAGTGGCGGAATCACAAGGGGTCAAATCTCTCTTAATTTTTTTTAAGTATCTCTCCATCTGCCCATTTCCATACTTAGTATCATTATTGAATCGTGAAAGCGAAGATTTCTTAAAATTTTATTTACCCACCTATTTATTCTCCCTCCATGTTATTTCTTACACTTAGTTATTTTTTGAGTTTTATTGTGGAAGCAGAGTTTCCACGATTCCTTTTAAAATATGATCATTCCTCCATCTACGCGATAATTGATACTTAGAATTTTTTTCAAGATTACTCATTATAACCTTGAAAGTGGAGATTGGATTTTTGAAAATTCTAATATCCATCCTTTTGCTTCACTGAAATATTTTTCCAATTTCATGGTAGTCAAAGAAATATTTAATGCATGGCTCATGTAAAGTTAATATATGAGGACTTTTATTAATATAGTTTGTTCATCAATATTAACCTCATAATTTCAAATTTGATTCATCCAACTTCTTCCATGAAACAAAAGATCCAATATTAACTTAAAGAGGGAGAATATTATTCCATAATCAATGAAGTCCTTTTCATGTTACGATAATCATAGAAGAGGATGGAGAAAATAAGAGAAAGTTTTTGTGGCGACACACTAAATACATTTCCAGGAGAAAATTAAGAAAATCATTGGTCCAAAGTTTACAGGAACTATTTTTCATTACCAAATGAAGAAATGAATGCTAATATCTTATGGAGGCATGGGATAGTTCGAGAAGGATTTTTTCCAAAAATATTTGACACAAAGGAATTAGTAACATGGTGTACTAACAACTTCGAGAAAGACCAAAGTATTCTCAAAATGAATGGGCACTCATCGATTTCCTTGGGGCCACCTACTTTCAATTAGATGATTAAATTGTCGAAGCTAAAAATGGTGGCATATATACATTTCCATAGTTCTTGTAGGATCCCTCAACAATGTTGGAGGACTCATCTTTAATACATGTTAGTCATCTCAATAAACCCTACAAAGAATTTGTCTGGTTCTTATCTAGAATTCTCAGGTTGGAATCCACTACTTCTATTCCCAGGTTGGCTTTGTATATATTGTATTACTATGTTCAAGGAAAAAATGTTTTTGATTGGTCAAATATTATATCCCTAGAAATAAAATCTCAATTTTTTAAGTTTAAAAAATAAATATATATATATTTTTTATATGTCTGGGTATTTATTTTTCGCTATCATTGATAGCCATGAATTTTAAGGGCTCCATATTTTAAAGAAAGTTGATCTCATGACAGAAACAATTTATAATTGGTATTTGAATCTATGGAAGCAAATATAAATATACCACTTCTATGAAGTTTACAACTCTTTCATTTATTCTTTCAAAAACTTTGTGTTTGGGAAAAGTAATTCAAGATTTTCAATAGAAGAGGAATCATTTTTAAATCAGAGGGGAGTAGTTGAATTCAATGAAGATTACAACATTATCAAAATCTATTGTTCCCATGTGGCACTCACTTATCTCACATTTTATGTGTTTGATAAAATGATCATAATAGAAGTTTGCAGGTTATGAGCATTTATTTGCTCAAAGAAAGAAAAAATAGTTTATTCAATTATCATTGAAGGTCAATGAGATTGTGGTTGAGAATGCCTCTAATATTGATGAATTCACTGTTCAATTTGAGCCATATAAGCTAAAGGTGGTAGACTATGTGAAATGGTTTGATCCACACTATTTTTTTATGAATCATATAATTTCAACTGGGTTTAGTGTCATATATTAACACATACATATATGAAGAGGAGGAGACGAAGAAAATAATTATCATGAAAAAATAATTCAGGACCTCGAAACTATTATAAGTATAAACAAGGAATATAAATGACATGGAAAGGTCACAGGTGAAAAGGGTTCTAAATCTCAAAGTTCATTTCAAAGAGATAACACTCCAAAACAACATACCCAAAGCATTTTCCAAGACATACAAAATTATTTAATCAATAATTCAGGGGGCTACGATGATCCTGATCATGGTAAAACAAATATTGAATCAACCCACAAACTACCAATTTTAAAGATAAAAAATTATAAAAACCACGAAGAGATAGAGAAATGCATACGTGAGGATTATATCCTTTTGCAAGACATGGACCTTGATGTTGATATAGAAAACATTGAATTCCAAGAAGTAGAGTGAAGAACTCTACTAGAAAAGGAGATAATTGTCCAAGAAACCATGTTTGATGAAGAGGAGTGATTGACCGTCCACAATTCATCATTTGATAAGGAACTAAAAAATCTAGTGCTTGAAAGTGTAAATTCAAGAGGAAAAAGGGTAAAATATTAAATAAAGGATATTAAAGGGGTTTCAACATCCAAAATTTTAAAAATACATATGGTCATTGGAAATGCCTTAGATATATCAATCGACGACATGGAAGCAAAAAATGAAAGAATAATAAATTATGTCAGAGAATTGGAAAATGATTTAATTCCACCTCCAATATTTGCAAGACCACTTGCTTCTGTCCAAACCATGATGAATGCCAACGAATTTCTGAATCCAATTCTAAGTGGAGAGGAACACCCAATTTACTTGTTGTAGTAAGAAAATTCATTGAGGAAAACATCAAAAATAGGATGTCTCTTGTCCTTGAAGCCTGGGATATTAGTAATAATATTATGACTTTTGGTTCAAAATTGCATAGTTTCTAAGATTATCTCCATGATGATTATGAGAATTAAGAAGGGTTTTACAAGGATGTTTTCACTACTTTTTCTTTGAAATTCATGAACATGGTAGAATTGAAAACAAAGGAATAAAATTTTCCTTCTCAAGCCAGGGTAAAGCAACTTAAAGCATGTTGGATTAAGAAAATTAAAACTTTAAAGGAACTATTGGAAGAATGTAATGAAGTAATTTCTAAAAGGGAGACTTTGTATAAAAAATTGACGAAAATTGTTTTAGTTGGAAACACCGAAGAATTACAATATGCTCATTTGATTCTAAACTATTCATTTATTACATGGGATGAATTTGAGGAACACGTGGAAATACTCAAAATCTTGTCCGCAAATTTTTTTAATGGAATAAAAGAATATAATGAAAATGAAATTGATAATTGGTTGGTTAGTTATTGAAACAAAAATGGTTATATTGAATCTTCATTACATCAAATTTAATTTTATTTAAGTGAGATGGAAAGTACTTTATTTAATATAAGGATTAGACAAGAGATTAATGTCACCCCAATCAAGGATTATATCGAAGAATGGTTAAAAAGGGACTTGTTAAAAATAACCGAAGAATATCAGTTGGGAACTCTTAAAAACAACCAACCAAGTGCAACAAAGAATAACATAAAAGGAACAATGAGAAGCAAATAATAGAGATAGATTCCATCATAGAAAGTCCATATTAATAACATTCCTTATTTCCTTTTCGGGATTCATCTAGTTGTATTTATCGTTTCAATAGAAAAATATAACCAAATTCTTATAACTTCTTTCTGTATTCTGTGCATATCTTGCGATTCGTGATTTGTCCTAGATCCACATTTTATTCTTCATCTTTGTTGTATATATTTTTATGGTCCATAGGAGTCCCAATCATAGTCCATTTATGGACAAACGCCTTTAAATTACTCAGACTATAAAATACTTTATTATTTTGAGAAATACCAGAGAGCTATTTTAGGGTTGATTTTGATGGTGTTTTATAACTTTGATTTTGAGTATAAGATATTTGAACTCGACTTATCAAATTCTATTTTTGATCTTTATAAGTAATACTATTTCAATTTTTTCTCATATTTTGGACACTATTTCTTTTTATTTCCAAATGTGATAAAAATATATAAAATTGTGATGGATGTGACAATTTCTGTTATTTTCTTAAATTTTTCATTACCAACAAATGTGATGTTTAAGGTTCCTGGTCCATTTCTCAGGAACTCCTATATTTTATGTCATTTTAAATTTTGTTGAGCGATAAAGTTTTGGGTTTTACTCTAAAGCAAGATCCTCCATTATTTTATTGACATTTAAAGGAAAACATTATGAAGAATTTACAAAGGATTACCACCTCGATAAAAATGAATGGGGATTCATATCCTCATGAGGTTGTCATTTTGGTCTTAATAGATTCAAACATCAACATTTTTGGCAACCATAATGGGAACAAAAAACATAAAATTTTTGTCTTTGAACAAATTTCCTTATGACTTGGCCTCAACATGATCAACCCCAGTTATAAATTGGATTGGGAAATCAAATAATTATTTTGTATCAATTGTATAATCTCTTGTTGACAACAAAACAAAATCAAGAAGAATTGGAAAGATCCTGGAAAACTCTAGTCGAAGAAGAAGAAAGATAAATTATTAGAAGCCAAAGAAGAGAATAAAGACAAATTCAAAGAGTCCAAGAACACAATAGAAATTGAAACTGGAAGGATATAAGGGACCAATAACTAGAAGAAAAAGTAGATAGTTTCATATTCCATAAATTAAAGAAGTTTCCTTTGAAGAAAAAGAAAAAATTTCAGTCATGGATGATATAAATGAAAATTATGAAGAAAGACATGAAGAAAGACGTGAATAAATACATGAAGAAAGGTATGAAAAAAAATAATCCAAGAAGAAGGGTTATAGATTGTTGTCTTAAACTTCAAGGACAACAATGTCAGCTTCCAAGTCTCCTGCGAGGAACATTGCCAATATTCTTAGGGGATGGAGAAATAGATCCCAAAAGACATATGGATTTATTCTTGGAAATGTGTGATTTTCACCTAATAGAATATGATGATGTAATGGTGAGATTGTTTCTTTAGACATTAACTAGTCAAGCATACAAATGGTATACATCCTTACCTACAATATAAATTGGATTATTTGATGATCTCAAGACTATGCTTTTGAATATGTATGCTCCCCCGGTGGCATATCATACTCTTCTCACACAATTTACTCAAATATGTTTGAAAAAGAATGAAAAAAATTGAGATTTTAATCTAAGATTTCATAATGCATTGAATAAAATTCTAGAGGAACAAAATCCTAATGCTCATGTGATGCTTGGGTGTTACAAGAATCTGATTCCTTCTAGTGTAAAGTTTTCTATCATATCTTCCCAAATTCAAACTTTATGCGAAGCAATGGAAAAGGATAAAGAAATGGAAGAGATTATGTTGGAAATAGACGCTGACCCCGACATCATCCTTGGAAGATTCCAAAGACAATTGGACAATGTTATCACATAGATTTTCAAGGGTCAAAAAATATGTAGTTTGATTTTGAGTCATATTTTTAATTTAGGTTATAGGTTTATGTCCCTTTTCCATAGCCATTTTTCTTTTTTTTTGGTATGAATAAGTTATGATTAGTTTGGTTTCGGTCTGAAGAGTCGGTGAGTCACATATTATAAAAATTCTTCATCATCACCTTGACATGTTACTTTCTCCATGTTGTGCGTTGACCCATCCTTTTTTCACTTTTAATCATTAAAATGTCAAATCCGGTCTGATTTGTATTCTGCCAACTCACTAGGAGAGTTCACATCACTTTCAAAATTACATCTTACATTTATTTCCATCATTTCACTTTATGGGTCATGTCAATTGGAGATATTCTTTTTTTCAGAACTTATTTTTAAACAAATATCTACGGATTATTGTTATGATTTTTTTTTAACCGTTTTCTCTAAGTGTGAAAAGCATCCTCTAGCTTGGCCCTGCGAACTATGATGCAAACTCTTGCTCTGGAGGTTTTGGAGGAATCAACGGTTTCTCGATGGGTAGATGAGCATATGATAGTTGTTGGAAGGTCATTTGAAGTCTGGAGGCACACCTGACAAAGGGAGATGTGCTCAAATTACATGTCATCAAGCATATTAAAGATGTTAAGGAGGTTACCATCATTAGCCTAGTTTATAGCAATTTGTTATTTTTGTTGAAAAACTGTAGTTACTCCACCTTCAAGTGTGGGAATCCTATGAAAGAGGTGGAATTCAAATTGTAAAGATGTCATTCACATCCTAGGATATAAGATAGACATTAGAAATCATTGAAGGGTTCAAAGGATTGTAATGAGACTCATATTTTTGAAATTGTGAATTTACAGAGCCATCTCTGGATTTTGTCTATCTAATCTGAGACTTTTTTATTAATAGAAATCAATTCCTTTCCTATCATATTTTTTCTATATTAATTTGATTCTACTGTCATTTGAATGTTTCACTTGATTTATTGTATCTGTATTACAATGAAGGTTTTGTTGTGTTGTTGTTGTAATTTTATCATAGTTTATCTTTTGATTAAAATGAGTTCTTATATCAAAAGGTTTTCCTCATATGTATGTTAGTATTTCATTATGTGAGTCGTAGAAATATTTCATTTTCCTCACTAAATTCTTCCATCTATCCATTTTACTCTTTAAAACCCTGATCTAAGTTAGCCAAGACCTCATTTGCTAATGGATTTTATCTGGAACTTTCTATGATTTTTCATTGTTTTGACTGAGTTTTGATCCATTTGACATCTTATCATAAATTTTACCTTAAAACCTATTGATGGGTGTTGAGCTTACACTTTATTAGTCAAAGTGTGACTTTCAGTTCTAACAAACAATTTGACCATTTCAAATCAAGAAGCTTTAACTTCAAGGAGAAATGAAGATCAGAAAACATGTCATACTGAAAATCAAGGAGTTGGAGGAGGTTTTTTCAAAGGAAGTATCCCAAATATAAAGAATGATCCTGGTGCAACATAAGAAAATATATAGAGAATGTAAATAACTTAGATGAATAAGACCATTCGACAAATGAAAAATGAAATAACAAGATTGAGGAAAAATGAAAATTTTATTTCTAATCCAAGAATGTCTTAGCAAAGAAGAAATACAATTCAAGAAAAAAGGACTATAGGGGATGGTAGCACTGATGAATATAGATAGAGAGAGTCAAGATCAATGAATCCAAATGTTGTAATACTAGAAGATGATTTTGAATATCAATATTTTAATCAATAGGTTTATTATATTCAAGAATAAATTCTTGAATCTATACAAACGGATTAATGTGTGTCATCCATGTATATATTTGAAGAAAATGAAGAAAACAATATCTCGTAAGATAATGTTGTGCAGACAAGAGCATAAGAAAATGAATAAAAAGAAAATATAATTTGAAAAAAGAAAATGAAAATGTAGACAAAGAAAGAGAAAAAGTGAGGCCAAGTGTAACATAAATCAGTAAGAAACAATTGATTGTGAATCAATCAAAGAAATCTCCACAGATGAAATATAATATAATAGATGATTGCAACAACCCCTTTGTTACGACTATGAAAGCAAAGCACAAAAAGTAATTTTTTTTAATCATTAAGAAATAAATATCAACACATATATCACAACAACGCCTAATAAATGACATCATAATACAAACATTACAAGCAACTGATCATCGTAATCCATAACGACGTAACCAACACATCAACAAAATTAGTAATGACACATAAGTAACACATCATCATATTATATAACAACACAAATCAACAAGTAACAAAAATGGCGACGCAAGATCAACTCATCACAAGATAACATAGAGAAACTACTTGCCCAACCTACCTTGCAAGGTTAGGACCTCCAAGACACATAAGCAATGCTCAAGCCCAAGATTCATCTGATTGATTTTGTTAGGATATTCAGACACTTAGGATTTAGTTAAGATCTACTTGGTCTGATGTGTCGTTAGGTAAAAGTGTGTTTTTTTAGTATGCATTATTATGCATTTTTAGTTAGGAAATCTGACGGTCATGATATGTTCTCGACATAGACTGATCCGACGGTTCATATTCTCCTCCATATTAACGACCATTGATCTATGGCTTAACACCCAATTGGTCCATGATCTCTATTTAAATAGCATGGAGGGTCATTTTTCGATGATCGATTGTGAGAAAATATCTTGTAAAATCTCTCTGTAATCTTTTTATTTTTCATTAATAAACTGCTCCAAGTGGCCGCGTTGGTTGGGGCTGTGGATGTTTCCCCATAGGGGTTTTACCACATGAAAACATCAGTGTGTTGATCTTTGATTTGGTTATTTAAGTGGTTACTAAAGGTGTTCATCCTCTGTTGGAATACATGTGTTGTCGAACATGGTATCATATCATGTTTGAAGACCCGCTCCTATTGTAGATGGAGATCGTGAAGTCGAGTTGCCTCATCTCCATTTTCTGTCATTTTTTTACATTTATGGGTTGAGAGGAATGTTCCATTGCATCCATAGCACTCGTTTCATTCAGGAACACTTTTATTTTCACTTGAAAATGTCTCTGTTTGCCCAAGATATGACCATTTAAGTCAGATCCGGAGGTATAAAGCCCGCATACACATTTTTTAAATTTTTGGAGAGTATTATTTTGGTTTTATTTATATTTTATATTATTTTTTTTCGGGTTGTTACTCTTTTATATCTATGTATACTCTTTTCCACACTCCCTGTGCGATCTCGGAAAATCAGAAATAGATAGAAAAATGTGCATCTTCTGGGTAAGCTAACCGAGTTTTAATCCTTGTTGTCATCGAGAAGCAAACTTTTTTTCTTGTGTGAAAATAGTTTTTTTTTAACACAACAACAACCAACAACAACTCCAATCCTCTTTATAAACATTACAATATGTTGTGCTAGACCATTTGGTTAAAATTTTCCTTATTAAGTAAGAGATCTTGAGTTCAAGTCTCTCTTTTGTTACTTTTTTTGAAAAAGTTCATGCTAAAATTGTAAAGTGTTTTTCACTTCATGTATAAAAGTGAATCACTATAAATAGATTTAATATTTTATTTTAGAGTTATTTATTTTGGATGCATCTTTTCTTTTATAAAGTAACTTCATTGTAAAAGTGATCCCCACTTCTCTTTATAAAACTGGGTCACTTCATAAAGCAACTTACACCATCACGTGGTCTTTTGGTTACCGTTTATGTCTTTTTAAAAAGGGCATAACTCTCACATCTGGAGTCCATTTTTAGTGCTATTTTTTTTAAATCGTATAAATTTTCATGATATTTCCATCCAAATCACTAGTTTCATTTTTTAAATACACATTATTTGCATATGTAATATGGATTCTACAAGTAATATCTTACTTACCAGCAACAACTACTTCCAATGGAGATCCCATATGGAGGATTTATTAAGAAGTAAAGGCTTGTACCATATTACCTTGGGAAAGGAAAAAGAACCCACTGATGATGATAAGAAAGTCAAATGGGCTAATAGGAGTGACGCAACATGTGGAATAATCAAAATCTCCATCTCTCCTGATTTAAGGTTCCACCTTAAAGAAATTGATGACCTAGAGGAAGCTTAAGAAAATATTCAATCTGTATTTGGTAAATGATCCAGGTGGATATTGGTGGCCACCCGCCTATTCCACTTAGACCCAAACCATTGATTCTTTCATTTTTTCATTTTCCTTAATTGTAGCACAATTTACTATTTTTAGCAGTTCTTCGGGTCCTGAACTTCTGGAGCTATTTTGAGGCCCTAAACGACGTTTTTTGGGCATGAATGCTGCGACGAATACGAGTCCATTCAGGACTCGATAATTGTTATCAACAGTGTAGTCCTCGGATAGATGTTTCTAACGATGTATCATGTGCATCAAACGGAGATAGTATGCCAAAGTTATGACCCCGGGAAATCGATGTACCAATTTACCCCAACGGGTCCCATATTCTGGTGTTTCATCTCCTAGAGTTAGGTTTTTGGATGTTTAGGGTTTTCCATTGTTTCTCAGTAATACATAGGACTTCGAGCCTCATTGTAACAAGCAGTTCAGAGGCTAGTAGCCGCCACATCTCTTCTCAAAGATAAGCTACCAGCGCCCTAGCTAGTTTATTTCCATTCTGTCTGTAAGAATTTTTCAGTCATTTGTTATTAATGAAATGAAGTCTTATTTCCACTGCATCTCTGCGTTTATGTGTATTTTTGTATTTCATTGTGTTCCTACATAAATCTGGATCAGTGGTATCAGAGCAGTCTGCTTGTTCTCGATCTTTCTTTGCATGTCCCCAACGAGGTCGGGGTATAAGCAGTTGGGGCTCGATCTGGTTGAACCTTTACAAGATCAGTCCCACAAACCCCGACGATCGCCCATGGGGGAAGAAAAGAAAGATGAGGGAGCAGGATATCCTATCAAAATGTTTCTCGAGGAGTCCCTTGAGAAACAAAGGAACGTGATGATGGACAACTTTGCCCAGATTCTTCAACGGATTCCCACTAGCGGCGCATCGACATCCAACAACCACTCTGGAGGCGCCACTCCTTTTAAGGTACAAGTAAAATTTGACATTCCCATATTTGAGGGCCTAATAGATGAAGATGTTGTAGATAGATGGTTGAATCTGTTAGAAGGATATTTCTCGGTTCATGAATTCTCCGATCGAGAAAGGATTATTTTCACACTCCTCAAAGTCACCCCCCATGTCAAGGATTGGTGGGAAACCTAATCAGAGCAACAATACGAGGGGGAACCCTCTCTGTTCTCGGCCACACCTACTTGGAATTCTTTCTGAGACGCCATCAAGGAACAATATTATCCTGTGGGGAGCTATGAGGACAAATACATACAATGGAATATGCTGTGGAAGCAAAGGGACCAAGATGTGCATGAGATGACGAATCTGTTTCATACCCTATGCACAAAGCTGGGTATCAAAGATTCAGAGAAACATTTGGTGTTAAAGTACCACAGTTGTCTGCACAGATATATTCAAGAGGAAATGGGGTTCCTCGACATCTCCTCGCTTGGTGTGGCGTACCGATATGCTGCCAAGATTGAGCAGAAGTTCAAACAGAAAAAGTGAGACTTTGGGTTTGCGAATCAAAAGAAAGGGAAAGGTACCCCCAAACCGTAGAACAAAGGACCAAGCCAAGGTAGAGCGTCCCAGGATAACCTGCCAAAGCCAAAATCAAAGAACAACACCACGAAGCCAAAAAAGTACACGGGGAAGTGGTGTGAGTTCCATAAGAGCTCCACTCACAACACAAGTGAGTGTTAGGCCAAGCAGTCACTGGTAGCCGAGTTGAAGGCTTCTGAATCGGATGCATGCTCCGACTCTGAATCAGAACCCGACAAGGGGAATGATAGGGGTAGCAGATTATCAATGCAGAGCCCAATGCCACCGTTTCCACCACGAATATCCAGAAGGAGGAACCAGAAGATCCAGAGGAGGCAGAGCGTCTCTTCCATTCCAAGATGTGGATAAAGGGTTCCCCGTTGTAGTTCATTGTCGACAGTGGGAGCCAAAAGAACCTCATCTCGGTAGAGGTTGTGAAGCGTTTGGTATTTCCGACTACAACACACCCACAACCGTACACCATTGGGTGGTTTCACCAAGGACAGGACCTTCGTGTCAGCCAACAATGTCACCTTCCCTACAACATCAAGCCCTTCACGGATGAGGTATTATGTGACATTGCTCCTCTTGATGTTTTTGATGTATTATTAGGCCAACCATACTTGTGGAAGTGACATGTTGTGTATGAATCCAGGCCTCGTGTTGTTATTATCACCTTGGGAAATAAGTTGTACAGGATACCGGAGATAGCACTGCCTACCACCATCTCTTTGGTTATTGCAAAACAATGCAGTAAGCTCATTTCCAAAACCAGGAATTTTTTTTTCTTGATGAGCCGCCGTCAGGGAAAGAGCAAGACTGTGGCTATGACCTCCAGACAGGGCCCCGCTACATGAAAAAAACATATGGATAAGGTCGTGGAGGAGTACGAGGACATATTCACCTCCCCCACAGGGGTGCCTCTACATTGCTAGGTCAAGCACCCCATCGGTCTGAACCTAGGTGCGCCACTGCCGAATGGACCCATCTATCGATGCTCTGTTACGGAGAATGACGAAATCAAGAGGCAGATTCAGGAACTGTTGCAGAAAGGCCACATCCGGTCGAGTTCGTCACCCTGTGGGAGCCCGATCATGTTGGTGCAGAAGAAGGATGGGACTTGGAGAATTTGCATTGACTATCGGGCACTGAACAATATCACTGTTCGGAATAGGTACCTGATCCCACAGATTTATGATCTTCTAGACCAACTCAAGGGGGTGAAATATTTCAGCAAGATCGACCTGAAGTCGGGGTATCACTAGGTACCAATCGAACCCTCTGATGTGTGGAAGACTGCCTTCAAATCCAAGGAGGGCCTTTTCGAATGGTTGGTCATGCCATTCAGGTTGACAAATGCCCCTGCAACCTTCATGAGGCTAATGGATGACATCCTACGGCCATTCAACAACTCATTTTTAGTGGTGTACTTGGATGACATTTTGATCTTCAGCCAGACTTGGGAAGAGCACCTCCACCACATCCGACAGGTCCTCCAAACACTGCGACAACACAAGTTGTGTGCCAATTTGGAGAAATGCACTTTTGGCATGACCCAAGTTCAGTATCTGGGATACATTATTGATGAGCGGGGGGTGCATGTGGATCCAGCAAAGATCCAAGTCATTCGGGATTGGCCAACCCCAACCACCCTAACAGAGCTCCACATCTTTTTAGGTATTTCCAATTTCTATTGTAGGTTTGTGTTGGGATTCTCTCATATCACTTGGCCCTTGAGTCATGTCACCAAGGAAGGAGCTAAAGAAAAATTATTTTGGTCTGAATCTCAATAGAAGGCATTCGGGGAGTTGAAGCATCGCCTCTTCTCTGCACCAGTGCTCACCTTACCAGACTTGCAACAACCATTTGAGATTGAGACAGATGCCTCTGACTATGCCATTGGGGCAGTCCTTACTCAACATGGGCATGCAGTGGCATATCACAGTTAGACACTTTCCGACACAGTCCAGAAGTATCCCACATATGACAAAGAAATGTATTC